>JAVJIF010023800.1:0-77561 GCA_038442645.1 Agave tequilana
CCCCCCCCCCCTTGCCCCCGACCTCCCTTATTCCTCTCCACGTCGACCCCCAACCTCCTTCGTCGCCCTCCGCCTCTCCCTCCTCCTCCCCTCTCCATGCCCGCCTCCTATTTCCTTCCCCGTCCACCTATCCCTCCCCCGCCTCCTGCCTCACCTCTCCTTCTCTATCGCCCTCCCCGTTCCTTCACACCCGCCTCCCCCTTCCTTCACACCCGCCTCCTCTTTCCTAATTGTGAGGGCTGCGATCATGATCGTAATCTTATAAAGATTCAGAAATATGATATTTTTGTGAGGAATGCGACCAAGTGAGGATTACGATCATGGTCGCAGTCCTAACAAAAACAAAGAAATATGAAATTTTTGTGAGGATTGCAACCATAGCCGCAGTCCTCAATGCTAATAAAGAGTCAGAGAGATGGTGTTTTTGTGAGGACTGTGATCATTGTCGCAGTCTTAACAAAGACAAAGAAACATGTCATACGAGCATGATCGTAGTCTTAACAAAGACTGAGAAACATGACATTTTTGTGAGGACTACAATCATGGTCGTAATCCTAATTGTGAGGATTGCAATCATGGTCGTAGTCTTAATAAAGAATCAGCTACATGACATTTTTGTGTGTACATGACATTTTTGTGAGGACTGTGTCATGATCACAATCCTAATTGTGAGGATTGCAATCATGATCGCAGTCGTAATAAAGATTCAGAAACATGATATTTTTGTGAGGACTATGACCAAGATGAAGGAGGAGGGTGATGGGGCGGGGAACGATGGCGGGGAATGAGGAGGGGGAGGGCGAGGGAGGAGGAGGGAAAGGGGGGAGGGCGATGGGGAGGTGGGGGAGGGAAGCGGGGCGGGGAAGGAAAAAAGAGACGAGAGTGGAGGGATGGGAGGCGGATGGGGAAGGGGGAGGGGGAGAAGGAGGGAGGCGTGGAGGAGGAGGGGTTGGGGAGGAGGATGGGGAGGGGTGGCGAGGGCGACGAGGGGATCACTGTGGAGAGGAGGGAGAGAGCGGCGGGGGGAGAGGGGGACCGCCGAGGGGGAAGAGGGAAACCTATGTAATTTTCACCAATAAATAGGTGTATTTTGAACTTTTTCACAAGAGTAAATGCGTCCACTCAAAAAATAGGTGAACATTAGTTTTTAGGAGTGAAAACTGGCACCCAAAGAAGTGATAAAGGCACCCATCATAGTTTGGAAAATTGATATTGATAATTCTAAACCTTAATAAAATGACACAAATAGCCTTAAAAGTTATCTTAAATTACATTTTTTTTAACCCCAATTGATTAGCACACTCATCAAAATTGATTTGAAATACCTTAGAAATTTTTAACTAAATCTAAACCTAAAAATTAGATAATAAAAGACATCGAATTGGTGGTGGCGGCCGGAGCTTTCCCAGCGGTGGTTGAAGAAGAAGGTCGCAACCCGTTCATTCCAAATCTCCTGACTGGTAAGCTTTTCATTGGCATAATCTGAGCTTTTCCTGTCAACCAAAACAACCAATGGTTGCCCTTGTTTTCTTTTCCTCGTTGCCATGATATTACCTCATCATGCACATGAGAGCTAGCATATCCATATCCAGCTTCCCTGCCAAAATGCTGATGGAACTGAGCGATTCTAAGATGGCTTTGCCACCTCACCATACCATCAAGTGTCAGCAATGTGCTCTTCCCCGCCCCATTGGCCCCACTAGAGCTATCTTAGAATCAATTAATTTGTTTTCATCCACACAATTTACTAAAATTACATCAACTTTAACAAAAATCATGAATGGAAAGTTTTATTTTGAAGAGTATTATGTTTGCTTCTTCTTGACGGGGATCATCGGTGACGAGGGATAGACGGTGGGAAGGAGAGGAGGAGAAGAGGGTCGGAGGCGGAGGATAGGCCCGACGTCGAAGGATGGCTCTCAGAATTACTGTGAAGTGAGAAAGATGGAGGTCGAGAGAGAGTGATGAGAAAAGCGATAAGGATATTTAGAGTTCTTAAAAAAAAAAATTAAGTCTAAAAAAATTAAAAATATTATTAAAAATTAAATGTTTTTTTTTATATCAATTTTATGAGTGCACTGATCAGATAAGTCCGGTGGTTTTTTTTAGGGAGGCCTTGATCAATCCTCTGGGCATCATTCTCCATTGTCCTTTTCTTCTTGTAATCTCCGCCCAATCAATAAACTTCTCTTCAATAAAAAAACACACAAAAAAAAAGAAATTAAATTTCCAAGAGAGGGAAAAAAAACAAAAACAAAAACAAAATTCCCATCTCAGCGTCTCTCTTGTTTACATCTCTCTTTCCCACCTGCCTACCTACCCTCTCTCGCTCTACCACCACCCCTTTATTCTCTTCCCATCCTTCTTCTTTCAATTGAACACGCGAAAGAGAGAGGCACAGAGAACACAGAGAGAGAGATGGCGAGCGACGCAAAAGTTTTCACATTGGAGGACGTCTCCAAGCACAACACCAACAAGGACTGCTGGCTCATCATCGGCAACAAGGTAATCATCTCTTCATCTTTCAAACTCTTGCAGTCAACTTGTAGATGGATCCCAACTGCTCTGAAGATCTGGTGTATTTGATTTGATTTTATGGCGCAATTCGAAGAGAAATAACAACTGGGGGTCTGAAGCAAACATTTGCAGAGAAGGGGAGATCGGGAATCACAGCACTTGTGTTTCTTAAGTGACCCATGTCACTAAATCTTTCAGTTGGCTGAAACAATTTTCATTCTTGTTGACATTCTGATCTCTAGCTGAACATCCCCGCGGAGAGTTGGGTTCTTTTCCGAGAGTCTGAATCCTATTTTATTTCCTTATCTTTATTGATCATGAACACATGATTCTCTGAAATCTGTAGATCAAGTTGATAGATTAGTTGGTTTAAGTTTAGGAGCTTTAGTTTCATCCTCAAACTCCAGGGCAGTATCACTAGAAAATTTTGAAGGTGTTATGACCCTTTAAATTCAGTTGAGTTCAGGGATCTGTTTCTTTTTACCCTTGGATGTGAAATGATCAGATTTATGTCCTATGTTATTTTGTGCTTTATGCATCTATTCTTTCTTTTAGGATAAAGAAGTTTAGAACAAAATATAAAAAATTCATGACTTTCCCGACATTTTCAGATTGATTTCTGATCTCAAGAAATACTGTGTGGGTTGATGAGTACTGTGTAGTGCTCTAATATATCACTATCTGTCAGGGAGATGTTCAAAAGTATAATATCTGGCACGATTATACATTACTAGTGATAAAAGGAATAGGCCAAGAATGAAAAAAGATGTGCTGCAAGAAACTGCTAGCTGCAGTGTTCTTGTTTGGACATTGCTGATAAAATAAAGATTATAGTTGTGCATATTCATCAATAATGTAAAGGTAGGCATAGCTTTCTTTGGTGAGGTTCCTCGCGAATTTTTGTGCTGTTGACAGTGAGTTTGGATAATCACTCGTCAGAGAGCTCAAGATTGCTAATCTCAGTTTGAAAGTCAGTGCTCGACTTAAACTGTTAGGAACTTGGCTTGGAATTGAACTTCTCCCCTCCCACCTATGTTTTATCTTTTTTCAGATAGGGGTGGAAATAGAACTGGTTAAATGTTCAGAAACCAGCTGTAAAATTGTAAGTTGCTTGTTTGTGAGAATTGTTTCCAGTTCAATGTTAACATTGCTTCGCCCGTGTCTAATAAACTGAATCTTAGTAGTCCTTGTACATTCTATCTCTTGCTTCCTTTGACAAAAGTAGCTCCTGTGGGTTGGTTGAGTTTCTAAAGCCTGCTTCATGTGGTTTCACTCAACAATATGATCTGTATGTTATTGTGAATTTTCTTTCGTGCCTTGGATGTTAGTTAACCTACATTGTTGGTTGACTTAGTTAGCTTCTCCATCAAGAGATTATGATGAATTGGGCACATTTCTATGGAAACTATTTATTTTCTATATGAATCTTCACCCTGATCCTCCACTTATCTATATGTAGGTATAAATAGTCTACTTTTTTTTTCTTCCATTTATTCATGAAATTGAGCCCTCATGGGACTCATGAAATGACTAGAATCTCTTCATTCAAATTCAACGCTCTATAACATTACCATTCTCTTTATTAAAAAAAAAAAAAAAAAAAACCTTTTCTGATGACAAAGTTTCCATCATTATGTGCACCTTTCTTTATTGGGTTGAATGTTTGTTTTACTACACCTTTTCTATTGTGTTGAACGTGAGTTATCATTGCAGAATACATGCACCTCTTCTCGAGGCAGCAAGGTATCCATGAATTTTACGGCCACCCTTGCACTTGGCAGTGCAAGCTACTGAAAAGTTGACTTCTCACCTGCCATAATTTATCTAATTTGGTCATGCAAAATGGCTTAGATTTCTTCTGTTTCTCGCTTCATCTGTTTACTTCTCTTATACATCATTCACTATGTCCATTCCTTTGTAAATTATGTGTCATCTTCCCGATTAAATTTAGAGTTTCTTTAATGTTGACAAAGTTGGTTGTCAAACTGTGAAATTTTATCATAGGCTATTGCATCTGTCTTCCCATCTTTTATATAACATTGAAGAAATTGCTTTTTCCTTTAATGATTAATGGATACTGTATGATATCGAGAGGGCCTCATGTTGTGTTATCTTCCCTTAGCCATTTGAATTGTTGATCTCCACAATTTCTACTTTTACCTCCTAATGCAATTTATCTTGACCAGCCAACCTTGAGCAGCAATGTAGCATATTGAAACCATTTTACTTGTTTATCATTTAATCCATGCTTTTATTTCCATTTCTTGCCTCCGATATATGATCTAGGGGAACATCTAGATGAAGCCGCATGAACATGCCCTATGGCCATCTTTGATCATCATGATATTTAAGGAGAGCACTGTTTAAGGCACCCCCAGGTGAATAGTTCCATATGGAATATACATCGGAAAAGTCTCTAGAAAATAATAGTGCGTACAAATACTCGAGAACTGAGCATAGCTAGTACTTTTTAGGAGGAACCGTGAAAAAACTCTATTGTTAAGTGCTCAGGCAAGGGCAATCTCAGGATGCGTGACCTTGTGAGAAGTTCTCGATTGGGCTCTATGCCCGAAGTGGTTGTAACTTCAAATGGTAATGCCATCATCACCCAACCTTGTTATGTCCTGAAATCTCTAAATTGCAATTGTTTCAATTTTCTTGACGTTTCTCATCTTCGAATGTTCTTTGTTTTGTTCTTAGAATTTGAGATCAATGTTTCTTTCTACTGAATGGACTTTGGAAGGTACAGCAGTACATCATTTATTAGTGTGTCTGAGGGCCTTGTAGGTACGAACATTACCCCGATTTGATTATATTGGAGACAATTTTGTAAATGTTAGCTTTGAGAATGGAGTTTCTGCTCGAGCACCATAGGGAATTTATCATGCCCATTAATTAGGATGGATCATAGTTTACGCAACATAGTTCTTTCCCTGACGCACGGCATTCGACTGATAAACCCTTACATTTTTCTTCAGGATGATATTCTTTAACATTTGTTAAGTTCTACATGAGTTGACTGCAGGTCTATCATAATTGCCAAATATAAAAAGATGCATGTCCCTTGCTGAGCAGTGGGTGCAACACTTCAACTCTAGTGCAAAGCATGAACTAGCATCATCTACATTGATCATATGAGCCAGTTCCCGTGTGTGATTTCTTTTGTGTATATGATATGCTTTAGACTAGAAATCCACCTGATCTACTTTGGCTGGAAATAATGGTAGTACTAGTTCCTATTATTTAATGTTGCACACTAACTAATGTCTAAATGAATAAATGATAATGCACTGCAATGCTTTATACCTGTGTAACGAGAACCTCACATGTTTGCTACTCAGATGATGCTAAAACTGATTATGAAGACTCTCTAGCTGGCACTCGAATACTCAGTTTCTGATACCGAACATGAAATGGGCTGTAGCTGCCTAGTTAGAAATTAATATATGGTATAATTGAAAAGTAAAATCATTTATAACAATTTCATTTGGTTTCCAGTGCTAAATCGTATTTTTAGCACTTCTACTTATGCTAGAATGGCAAATAAAGCTTATGTAGGCTACTATGCTTGCGAAATGGTGTCAACAAAGGCTTTTGGGCATTTCTGATGTTATTGGTCTATATTAAGGCATATTTCTATAGCATATCATTCATTCATTTCAAACAGACTATGGGAAAATGTTTCCACCATCAATCTATTTTAACTCAGTTCCTTAGATGAGGGTTAATTTAAGTTTCCCCCCTTCCTTTGACTTTTGTTATGGCTTATTAGTGCAAGTGCAGTTCAATATCATCATCTTCCCAGTTCCATATCAACAGACCTTGTATCTGAAAGGTGAAAGATCTCAAGTTACAACCATATGAAGCAAGAGTCTTATTCTTTGAACCGTAGACTGATTGGCTTTGTTGATTATTTTACTACATATACAAATTTGTATACGCAACTAGAAATATAGCCATCTCCTTGTAGGGTGTCGGATTTTTGGAACTCTTCATGTAAAACACTTCCAAACACGGGGACACTTTATATTCATTTCCTTGTATGATAAACTAAATTTTATGCGAGGGAAAATTACCTGGACCATGGGTCTATAGATCATAGGATGTGGCGAATTGGCTAGAAAAAGAAACAAGACAGAAAAGAAAGCCTCGCCCTATCTCTCGCATGCATGCTATTGTCGAGTGCCAACATATACCCACGGTATCTCTTATGCAAGTGTTTTGGGGTAATATAGATTGATAATTGTGGTTAATGACATATGGATTGAGATTCTGTGGTAATTGAATCCTCAAACTGTATGTTATTAAGTGTCAACTTGTTATCATCCTTCAATGATTTCCTTGACAATTGTCAAGGCCTTCGAACTAATTTGTTTGAAACCTTCTTGCCTGAATAAATGAAATAATCTCTGCTGTCCTCTAGCACATCATACATGAACATGATAAAAAGAAAGTTTCTTAGAGTAACTAACACTGATTTGGAACTTGGGACAACTAATTCAACATTAATATCTTTTGGTGCATGTATGTTATTTTTTCCTTCAAATGGATTTTTTTTATTATTAAAGAAAATTGTTACATCATGTTTAATTTGTTTATTAATTATTCTCTTCCTTGCTCACCAGGTTTATGATGTAACAAGATTTCTAGATGACCACCCAGGGGGTGACGAGGTTTTGTTGTCTGCAACTGGTAAGCAAAACTCACTTTGACAACCAATATAAATGATGAAGAATGGCTTTCGCCGCATTCATGATTTCATGGATTTCTATAGGGAAGGATGCAACCGATGATTTTGAGGATGTTGGCCACAGCAATACCGCGAGAGCTATGATGGATGAATACTATGTTGGGGAGATCGATGCCTCCACAATTCCGGCCAAGAAAAAATATACTCCTCCCAAACAACCTCATTACAACCAGGACAAGACCTCGGACTTCATCATTAAGCTCCTCCAGTTTTTGGTTCCACTGGCAATCCTGGGTTTGGCCGTGGCTGTCAGAATCTACACCAAGTCTGACTGAAGAATAAACTTTGGATCTATCTTATTAGAGGTCCTAATAAACTAGGGAAAGACAGTTTGATTCAGGTCTCGGTCTGTATTGTGTGTTTGCATATCTTCCTTTTGCGCTTTTATTTTATTATTTCGCAAGACACTGTATTCTTCTCTTCTCAATTGTCTTGTAGGCCTTTCTGTTGTATTCAGTTACCTTGGTGGTGAAATTTACTTGCTATGTATATGCTTGTGTTCTGCGCGATGCTCATAGAAGTATTCAAGGAACGTTGAAGAGCAGGTTGAGACTAGATGTAATATTTCGTGAAATTTAGTGCGTCAATGGGATGAGCGTTGATTTTTTTTCGAGCGTGGTTTATGTGTTTCTGGGTTAAACTTGAGCTCATAATGAGTTTGAGAACTACTTGTAATCATGATCTTGAGACAGGCTTAATCATTCTTATTTACACTGAACAATGGAACGACAACTGAGTCTGATATATGAGAATCAAAGAAACAACAGGAATAAAGGAGAGACAAGAGTACCGGTGATCAACAAAGAGAAACTCCGGGCTCGACGTGATGTGTATAATCCTCATTAAACACTTGATCAATAGAGTAAAATATCCGATACTTGAATGTGCAAATTCAAGATTGTTAGAAAGCGACTTATGAATTTGTAAAATGAAGGAAATGTACACGTGCATAAACAATGTGTACAATTCATTATACTAACATGAAACTGCTGGATAAATAATAAACATGTATAAAACAGTAAACATAAGATAATTAACTAATAACATGATACATCTAATTAAAGATAACTCACAGCACTGTAAAACAAACAACTGATATCAGATAAATGTGTTATCTAACACATATCTCTAGTCTGTTGATTATATTAATCTAATTAATGTGGTACTTAGTTGTGTCTCATATCACAACCATTTTTGCACATATTAAACAATATTATTATTGTTGTAACTATATGCCAATGTAGTGCATGTGTTTTGTACGGGTACCGTGTATGCAGGGTACCACGGTCTAACATTCCTAGCACTGAATCAGGACAGACCGTAAGGACCTAATAATTGAGACCACAACCCCACACAAAAGACAACTAGTGTGGCGTCATAGTCCGGGCAAAGCCTTGTCAACTGATAATTGAATAACTAGGTAGCCAGTACTACCTTGGTTCCACATGGTGGAATATAAAACTCGATTAACCATCAAAAGTCCTTCCAAAATATACGACATGCATTATCAGGCAATTACCCCTTTCCCGGGTTATAATATCTTATATTAACATGCAAATAATATAAGTTATTATTAAAGGTATTAATAACTGAATATCTCCAACAACTGCTGATGTCAATAATAGTTGATGACTGATAACTGAAAACTGGTATCTGACAACTGATAACTGACAACTAATAACTGACATCTACTGGAGATATAGAGTCAATATTATCAATTGTGTCACTAGCAACTGAGATCAATCAATAACTGTTATAAAACTCTGAATTAAAGTTGTTGATATTTATGTGATCACTATCACAATATATCTCTATATTTAATAACTGAATAACTGTAATAATCAAGAACTAGCCACGAAGTAAACTCTAAAGTCAAAGTAGATCAACAGATATCAAATCATAACTAAAAAGTGAAATATCGTCAAATAATATGAAATTTAGAAGCGTGTACATCTGATACTCACTAACAAACTCATCATTACCTAAACAATATAATCGGTGAATAAATCTAGAAATCTTTACTTCTAATAATCCAAAACCAACATATATTATGTTGGCACAGAGGCCTTCCACTCTAGTTTTGATGATGACAAACTCATGTAGTTATGTGTACTAATAATCTTGTGAATTTAGTTACAGATCATTAATCAAGATATTAGTCGGTGATTGCTCCAAAACTCCGTGATCTGGAAGCTTTCACATGTTGTTACCAGAGCCCGAGCATTAAGATCTTGTTTATCACTCGTTGGAGTCAAGCTCGGTGAAAGAGTTTTGGATCGAGTCGGCTTGGAGATTGCGCTCTACAAGAAGACTTCGGTACCATAGTTTAGTTTTGTGTTTAGATCCATTTTTATAAATATTAGAATAGTATGATATGCTCAAGTTCACAACACACACGTTTCATGTTTTGAATATTGGTTTTCGATTTTAGGTTTAACCGATCTTGGTTTGCATGAATAGATAAATTCAAAACAAGTTTACATGATTTAATGTATATTAGATTTGTTCTATATACATGCATGCTTAATTTCCTAAACAAACTTAGTTTTCACTTACTTATTCATGTGTTTTATGTTTTGGTATTTTTAACAAAACATATTTTGGAATTAATGTCAAAAACATGGATATATATATGTTTCATGTATATAGGATTATATCCATATACATCATCCTAAATGTTGTTTAATATCATGTTTTTGTATTTGGATGAGTTTTGGACAAAATGTATTTTCTATTCAAAAATTCAAGTTTTAGAAAATACAGTTTTTGGTTTTGGCAAAATTTCTATAACACAAAATAGTTCAAAATGTTTGAGATTTGTGTTAATCTTCTTAACACAAGTTTGTATTTCAATGAAAAATGATAAAACTATTTTTGGATTTTTAGAGATTTAATGGGAATTTTTAGGATTAAAAATTACATGTTTTTGCTGACCTAAACAGTCTCTGCCAGGCTAGGTCGGTCGACCCCTACGGTCGACCGCACCAAGTAGTCGGTCGACCGTATCAGTCGACCGACGTGCACGGATACGTGCACGCTGGCTGCCACATGGTCCGGTCGACCGCACGGGCAACCGACTGCATGCAGGCAACTCTCTGTTTGTTTCGGTCGACCGGGCGGTCGACCGTTAGCTGGCAACGGTCAAAATGTGACCGTTGGCCGGTCGACCGCACGGTCGACCGGTAGGTCATTTTTGGCAGGATTTGCTGCCAACGGTTATATTTTTCTGGGGGCTATAAATACCCCATTAATGGCCAGTTTTCTATAAGATTTTTTGTGCGAATTTTTCCTTACTCTCTGGTGTTTTCACAGCAATCAAAAGAAGTTTTTAGATTTAAATTGAACAATCTTTTTGGTGTTTTTGCTAGGTTTGGAAGATCAAAGAAAAGGGTTTTTGGGAAAAGATTTTGATTCAACTTCTATATCTTGGTTTCAGTTTTTCCCAAGGATTTTCTTTGTGATTTTGATTTCCATTCCATTGGTTTTCTCCACACTTGAGCTACATCTACTTTCTTATTCTATAGGATCTTTGTGAAGGAGAAAGAGATTGTTTGTGGTTGTTGTTTAGACCACCAAGTTGTAAACCCAATCTTTTCTTGGCTTTGTGTCTTTGGGTTGTATCCCTCAAGTTGTGAGGTGATCCTTGTATTGGTTTGTGCTAATCCCTCAAGTTGTGAGGTGATTGTTGTTGGCTTGGAGTGTGCCTCAAGGAGGAGGTTGTGTTTGTAAGGAGAGGAGTTGGGTACTCCTTATAATTGTTATTGCCCCAAATCCTCAGTGGAGGTTCCCTTTGTGGGAGTCCTTTATGGACAAGCTAGTGGACTTAAATCCTTCTGGGTGAAGGCGGGGATGTAGAGCTGGGTGCTAGAACCTCGAAACATATCTTGTTGTTTGCGCTTGATCCCTTGGCTCTTACTCTCTCTCTCTCTCTCTCTTTACTATTGTGCCTTGCATAAATTCATATTGCTATATCTTGTATATGCTTGGTTGTTTGTGTGTGCATCTCTTATTAATTGCAATTAGTTTTAAATTCTGCATTAAGTTCATTAGATTAGCATAATCACCTATTCACCCCCCCTCTAAGTGATTTTCAATTCGTATCAGAGCCTCCGCTCCTGATATTTAGGTTTAACCACCTAGGAGTGAGATCTTGGTTTGCTAATCTTCATTTGCATTGTTCATTTGCACACATATAGTTGCACTCATGGATAGCCCTCCTATGTTTGACTTTTTTAGACTTGATGTTTGGAAGGCCAATATGAGTAGTCATTTGAAATCCCTAGGACATCTAGTTTATCAAGCCACTACTCAAGAATCCTACCCAAATCATAGCATGCATAAAAAGGCAATGCATTAGCACTTAGAACACTTAGAGCATCTCTTAATGAAGATCTTTTACCGGTGTTTGATCATTATGATTCGGCTTTTGCAGTTTGGAGCATATTAACTTCTCCCGAGCTACCAAGGATCATCAACAAGTTGAGAAGATCTAGGAGAGACATGTCCGACGAGCATTGCCTCATGGTCCAAGGGAAAGACTCCGTTGAGGTACAATCGGATTCTCAACTAGATGATTGCTCTAGTTCCTATTGCGATGGTTGTTTAGAAGCTCAAACCTTAAATATGGAACTTGCCACAAAGCTTGAAAATTTTTTGGAAAAAACATAATCTTTTAAAAAAGAATAATCTTGAACTAAAAGAAGAAATGAAGGATTTATACTCAACTTTTGAATCGGTTTTGCAAGAGAAGGAAGAGATTACTAGTGAACGTGACTCACTAAGATCTCAACTAGACCTTACCCTAAAAGAGATTGATGTTTAAAAAGCAAAAATGATTGTGATGATGTTGTGAAAAACAATGAGGTTTTATCTTCAAAATTGGATTTTGTTTTAAAAGATAACCTTGTTTTGAAAAATGAAATTGATTTCATTACAAAAGAATTGGATTTAGTTTTGAATAAAAATAAATCTTTGAAAAATGATATAGATTCTCATGTTTGTCATTCTAGTATAGCTTCTTGTTCTAGCACTCCTATTGCATGCTCCACTTTATCTTCAAGTATTGAAAAAGATATAAATATTTTGAAGAAAAGTGTTGATTGTTTGGGCTCCACTTTGAGCCAATGTGCTTTGAATCATACACGCTTGGAAACCTTGGTTCGTAAGAAACAAGGTCCATCTTTGCATGCACACCCATCACGGCATACACATGCTCATCACGGACACAACTATAACATGTATGCTCATGTGTACACGTGTACACATTGTGGTCGAAAAGACCACCTTGCTAGATTTTGCTATGATCGTCTACATATTAAAAATTTAGCAAATAATCTTGTTTGGGTTAGAAAAGATACTAACCCCTATGGACCCAAAAGAAAATGGGTACCAAAGACCACCCCTCATGTATTTGATGTAGGTGTGGGCTCTCGCATCACGTGAGAGTAGCGGTGCCTTGGAGTGGATGCGTTCCGTGCTAAGAGAAAACAAATTTGGATGCATCACTTTCAAGGGGAGTTTGGTGGAGAAGGACCACCATTGGTTTGGAGAACTAGAAAGGTGCCTTCATCGGTTTGGTATCAATCTCTAACTCCCATTTTTATTTACATGCTTTCATGTCGTTGATTTATAGCATGTCTTGTTTTAAAGCTCATTATGATTATGTCATGTTGATTAGATTAGTGATATACATGTTTAGTTACTTGAGACACCCATGCTTTATATGGATCTATATTTAGTGTTCTCACCTTATTTAAACTAATATGTATGCCCTAGATCTAATGCACATGCATATACATAATGATCATGTGGATGTTTATGATTTTTATTTTGTTGAATCATGTTTTGTTTAGTATGTTGAATGCCATGTTTATTAGACCTTTGACATACATGTATAGCTTTTGAGATCTCTCATGTTTAAAAGGACCCATATGTTGTGCTCTCACCATTTGTTTAGCTATTATGTATATCATGATTATGATAGCATGTGGATTTACATAATGATCATGTTTATGATTTTCATGTTGATTTATATCCCGTTTTATGCTTAATGATTTGATTACTTGTTTAGATGTTAGTTTTCATTAAGACTAGAATTTATACTTGTACATGTAGTGGGACACAAATAAATCTTTATATATGTTTGTGCTTGGATGCTTATTTGTACCCATTAAATGTGCTAGTATAGCCTAGTTTTGATGATTCATGCATTTTAAACTTGTATTCCTATTTTTGGATTTGTTTTATGTGTTTGAGTTTTCATTTCATGTATATGTGTAATTTTGCCAAACTTTAAGATATACATGTATACCCCTTGAGTCATTTGCCTTTCATGCAAATCTATATATATGGACTCAATTGTGTTTAGGGATATGTATGTATACTTATTGTGTTGACAATTCATACATATAACTTGAAATGAAATTTGTTTTGATAAAAATTTAGTTTTTCTTGATTTTATATTTATATGTTTAACTTCATGTCTATCTTGTCCAAACTATTGATTATACATGTACATCCTTGAGCCTCGTGCCTCCATGCATATACTTTTGTGGACTCATTATATTTAGGATATCTATGTATACTTTAGTTTTTACATGACATACATATGCCTTGAAGTTTGAATCGTTTTGATGATTTTCATGTTTTTAGGTAATCTCATTTGGTAATAAAAATCTAGTTTTTCATATTTTCATGTTTTCAAGGAATTTCATATGAGCTTAATTGAATATTTTCATGTTGATATGTGTCACATTATACTTGTACACTCACTTTATTCGTTTACTCATGATTTGTTTTCATGAGACTATGATATGGACTTTATGGATTTTGAGTGTTTAGTGATCATGTGATTTACATGTGTTTCATGAAAAATAATTTTGTTTTATTCCTTACTTGAAGGATTTCGTACTAGTTAACAAGATTTCCCATTTAACTAGTTCGTATTCTTCTTATGATAGAGATTTTCAAACATACCTTATTTTCAAACCTAATCTTGAAAACCCCTACCATCCATGGGAGGTTGGATGGGAGATCATGTTCATGTATGCTTTAAAATGAAAATCATTTAAAACTTGAACCATGATTGGGTGGTAGATTATATGAGATATACACTTGATCTTATTGTTATTTCAATTGGTATCATTGAATTCTTTCAATTGGTATCAATCTTGACATTTCTTGTATACTCATATATGTTTGTATGTATGTATGCTTCATTTCAAAGAATATCAATTTCTATTGGTATCTATTTTTCATACATATATATGTTTTATTTGTGCTTATTATATCCCTATATCTTTAAGCACAAAATCTTGTTTATGCTAGTGCTTGAGCTTCAATTTGTTTCAATTGATTAGCTTTCAATTGCTTTTCAATTGGTTCAATTTTCAATTGGTTTATGCTAAGCTTGAAAACCTTAATGATTATCCTATTTCAATTGATTACTTTTAAATTGGTATCAAGCCTACGCATTGTTTTTTGTTGGTAATTCATAAAGAGGGAGAAAACTTGTATTTCATCTTTCAATTGGTATTTGCTTTTCACTCCCATACTTTATGATCGAAAATTTAAATTTGGTATCATATGTTCAAAATGAAAAATATTTACAATTGGTATCAAAATTTTTGTTTAGACATTCAAAATTTATTATGTTTAATTTCAATTGGTATCAAGATTTTCATGTGTTTTGCTTAAAATTGGTATCAATATTTTTGTTTGTTTCTTTTCAATTGGTATCAAGATGCTATTCTTTGACATATTTTCAATTGATATCTTAATTGATTGTCACCCCTTATTTACATCATTTGTGTTTTAGGCAAAAAGGGGAGAACATTGTTTTATTGCTTTTCACCCCTATTTGGTTTTTGTTTTGTTTAAAAGGGGAGAAAAAATTATTGATTTGGTTTTGCTTTTACCCCTTATTAATGAGTGTTTCTTTGTATTAAAAAGGGGGAGAAGATTTTGTTTTGTTTTAGTTTTTACCCCTTTGTTGATGATTGACAAAAAGGGGGAGAAAGATCTTGAGTTTATATATGCATGTTTATGTTTTGCATATATTAAGTTTAATTTAGTTTAATTTTAATTGGTTTCTAGAGCATGTTTTGTTTTTAAACATTTCATTGGTATCTAGAGCCATTTATTGTTTATGCATGATTATGCATTGTTATTCATTGCATATTTATTGTTTATTTGTTTATGCATGAGTTAAGGGGGAGCTTCTTTGAAGCTTAACTTTAATCCATGCATATATAACTCCATGAGTTTTGTCATCATCAAAAAGGGGGAGATTGTTGGCCCAGAGGCCTTCCACTCTAGTTTTGATGATGACAAACTCATGTAGTTATGTGTACTAATAATCTTGTGAATTTAGTTACAGATCATTAATCAAGATATTAGTTGGTGATTGCTCCAAAACTCCGTGATCCGGAAGCTTTCACATGTTACCAGAGCTTGAGCATCAAGATCTTGTTTATCACTCGTTGGAGTCAAGCTCGGTGAAAGAGTTTTGGATCGAGTAGGCTTGGAGATTGCGCTCTACAAGAAGACTTCGGTACCATAGTTTAGTTCTGTGTTTAGATCCATTTTTGTAAAGATTAGAATAGTATGATATGCTCAAGTTCACAACACACACGTTTCATGTTTTGAATATTGGTTTTCGATTTTTTGGTTTTAGATTTAACCGATCTTGGTTTGCATGAATAGATAGATTCAAAACAAGTTTACATGGTTTAATGTATATTAGATTTGTTCTATATACATGCATGCTTAATTTCCTAGACAAACTTAGTTTTGACTTACTTATTCATATGTTTTATGTTTTGGTATTTTTAACAAAACATATTTTGAAATTAATGTCAAAAACATGGATATATATATGTTTCATGTATATAGGATTATATCCATATACATCATGCCTAAATGTTGTTTAATATCATGTTTTTGTAATTGGATGAGTTTGGACAAAATGTATTTTCTATTCAAAAATTCAAGTTTTAGAAAATACAGTTTTTGGTTTTTGACAAAATTTCTATAACACAAAATAGTTCAAAATGTTTGAGATTTGTGTTAATCTTCTTAACACAAGTTTGTATTTCAACAAAAAATGATAAAACTATTTTTGTGGATTTTTAGAGATTTAATGAGAATTTTTAGGATTAAAAATTACATGTTTTTGCTGACCTGAACAGTCTCTGCCAGGCTAGGTCGGTCGACCCCTACGGTCGACCGCACCAAGTAGCCGGTCGACCGTATCAGTCGACCGACGTGCACGGATACGTGCACGCTGGCTGCCACATGGTCCGGTCGACCGCACGGGCGACCGACTGCATGCAGGCAACTCTCTGTTTGTTTCGGTCGACCGGGCGGTCGATCGTTAGCTGGCAACAGTCAAAATGTGACCGTTGGCCGGTCGACCGCACGGTCGACCGGTAGGTCATTTTTGGCAGGATCTGCTGCCAACGGCTATATTTTTCTGGGGGCTATAAATACCCCATTAATGGCCAGTTTTCTATAAGATTTTTTGTGCGAATTTTTTCTTACTCTCTGGTGTTTTCACAGCAATCAAAAGAAGTTTTTGGATTTAAATTGAACAATCTTTTTGGTGTTTTTGCTAGGTTTGGAAGATTAAAGAAAAGGATTTTTGGGAAAAGATTTTGATTCAACTTCTATATCTTAGTTTCAGTTTTTCCCAAGGATTTTCTTTGTGATTTTGATTTCCATTCCATTGGTTTTCTCCACACTTGAGCTACATCTACTTTCTTATTCTATAGGATCTTTGTGTGAGAGAAAGAGATTGTTTGTGGTTGTTGTTTAGACCACCAAGTTGTAAACCCAATCTTTTCTTGGATTTGTGCCGTTGGGTTGTATCCCTCAAGTTGTGAGGTGATCCTTGTATTGGTTTGTGCTAATCCCTCAAGTTGTGAGGTGATTGTTGTTGGCTTGGAGTTGTGCCTCAAGGAGGAGGTTGTGTTTGTAAGGAGAGAAGTTGGGTACTCCTTGTAATTGTTATTGCCCCAAATCCTCGGTGGAGGTTCCCTTTGTGGGAGTCCTTTGTGGACAAGCTAGTGGACTTAAAATCCTTCTGGGTGAAGGCGGGGATGTAGAGCTGGGTGCTCGAACCTCAAAACATATCTTGTTGTTTGCGCTTGATCCCTTGGCTCTTACTCTATATCTCTCTCTCTCTTTACTATTGTGCCTTGCATAAATTCATATTGTTATATCTTGTATATGCTTGGTTGTTTGTGTGTGCATCTCTTATTAATTGTAATTAGTTTTTAATTTCCGCATTAAGTTCATTAGATTAGCATAATCACCTATTCACCCCCCTCTAGGTGATTTTCATATTACACATCGATATCAACGGTAAAATATTCACACACCTGATCATAATCCAATAAAATCAATCCCATTTAATACTGATCAAGATCCGATATAAAGAATATAAATTCTAAATCAACTCTAACTCCAACTAAGTCCATGTATTGATCAAAGATAAGAAATCTAATCTCTTAATTAAGTAACATTATTTCTAATCCGTCCTCAATATCCAAATTAGTTCCCATCAAAATAATCACCAAATAATTGCCTGATAAATACTCCAAATAAAATATATCATTTATCCACAAACACGAACTAGGCCTATTACAAAACCAAGTCAAGTCACAGTCTAAGGTACATCACAACTAGGCCTGAATCCAAAATGGTAAATGATTTCACATGAAATGATAATAGACTAATATCTCAATGATAAAGTATCGAATTCATATACATTAATAATATATGATCCATTGTCTAGATTATATCTAAACTTTCATGTCGGTATAATAATCCATCTCTCGTAATTCACTGCATGACTGAAATATCCACTATTCAAATAATCCAATCTCCCGATCAAAATATTCAAACATCAAACCCATACTCTAAATCATCAAATCTATAATTATTTCTACATGCTAGAAATTAAACAATTTAATTAACTAACACTAATTGAACAGTTTAACTATTCTAACTAATAACAAAAATAGATAAAATACAACGGAATAAATACTCACATGAAATGATACAAATAATCATCCAAATTAAATAAAATATTAAAGCAAACACTCTCATGAAATGAAGTAAAAGGCATAAATTAAATAAATAAATAAGACAAACACTCACATGAAATGACACAGATCCGAGTTTGAATCACCATCGGGTATGTACTGCTTGAACTGGTCCGAATCTTTAAATTGTCTCGCGTGTCGGGTCTTTGAATCGACTTGCGTGGAACTGCAACATGACTCCGGGTCTTTTGTTACCGGGTTTATATTTGCACAAACGGGTTCAGGTCTCGTTATACAACTGTAACACACACTCACGCACAGAGAGAGAAGTATAAAAGGAAAGATAAATGAGAGAGAGGAAAGGGGAAATTCATGCATACACCAAACACAACACACACGCTGATACACATACACTCACACATATATACAGAGAGAGGAAAAATAACACACGCAACATACACATACGCACACACATACACATTAACCCACGTATACACATGTACACATTTTCACACCCAATACACACGTACACAAAAAACACACACACACGCACAGAACACACACACCTAAATATACAAAGAAAAGGGGAGAGAGAGGGTTAGAAAGAGGGAGAGAGATACTGAGAGAGAGAGAAAGAGAGATGCATAGTGAGAGGGATACATGGGGAGAGATACTCATGCATGCAGGTGAGGCATGGAGGGTGGTGCTCGGGGTCACTGGTGCACGCGACTGTGGCGATGATGGTGGCCGTCAGAGAAAGAGGGTAGTGTGTGAGGACTCAGATGAAGCTTGCGGTAAGGGAGGGCTCTAGTGGAGGATCTCAGAGGTCTGGTGTAGGCTTGTCTGAGAAGATGGGGAGGGGAGGAGGAGCACGACTGCTCGCTGTTGTGGAGGAGATGCTGGCGGAGGTTAGGCGACGCGCGAAGGAGATCGGGGAAGAGACATAGGTGTGATCAGTGTGGAGGAAGAAGAGCTGGGCCAAAGGAGAGAGACAGCGCATTGGTTCGACCTTGATGGTGGTGGTCGCGCATGGGTGAAGGAGGAAGGTGAGTTTGATGGTGTTGTTGACGCATGACGAGTGAAGATGGAAGTGGCTGCTTGGGGGGAATGGCCGGGGGAGATAATGAGGTTGGTGCTCAGATGAGAGTGCAGGCCAAGGAGGTGAAGCAGCCATTTGTGGGAGAGAGAACAGTTTGCACGGCTGTGGGTGGTGCATGGAGGTGGGGATGGAGTGGAGAAGGAGGATCTCGCGGTCATGGTGGGTGTGCGTGGAGGAGATCCGACGTACGGCTGATGGCTGGGTGGTCTCTTGGGTTCATGGGGGAGGAGGAAGTGGGTTGTGTGGAGGATAGTGTTGGCCCAAGGTTACAATCACCCGGTTTTAGAGTTTTGATGATTACAAAACATATATAGTTATTTGTACTAATCATCTTTAAGTGTTTAAGATTGTTTCAGGATTCTAAGGATTCAAGATGTTTTCTTCCCAAAAGGAAGTGGTGATTGATTCAAGTTGACTCAATTCGGGATCAAGAATTCAAGTTATTCAACGATACAAATGGAAAAGCCCAAATTGAAAATCTTATAGTCACCTAGAACTATTGTAAGAATTAGTATGTTAAAGAGTAAGGATATGATAGTTGTGCTCAATAAAACACACATACACACAAAAAAATACACTTTTCAAATACAAGTTTTTGGTTAGTTAGTTTTGGTGCATGTTTGATTAATGTAGATATTTCAAAATATTTCAAATTTTTATATCTAGTTTAAAACATGTATTTCATCTCCTATAGCATGCTACTTAAACCTCTAACCATTTAAAAATATTTCAAAAATTATTCAAAGTTCAAAAACCTCTTTACAAACTATTTCAGGCCTTTACGATCGACCGGACCGGTCGACCGGAACTATTTCAGGCCAGATCGGTCAACCGTCCCGTCGACCGAGCCTTATGGCCTTGGACGTGCACGTCTGTGCACGTCTGCCGGTCGACAGGGCGGTCGACCGACCAGTCGACCGACTACAAGACCCTAACTCCGGGTTTTGCCGGCCGACCAGCCGGCCGACCTGCAGCTCATTTTTCTATTTTATAATAGCCAGCAGTCGACCGGGCGGTAGATCAGAGCTAACTGCTTTTTTGGCAATGTGGCTTGCCGGTCGACCGGCCGATCGACCAACAGCTGTCCAGAAAGGCCCAACGGTTATATTTTAGAATATGTTTCATTTTTTATGATTCCAACGGCTATTTCTTGTTTCCTAGTGGCTAAACTCACCCCTAATAACCTAATATCAATTATGAATGGTATTTATCCATTCCCTATAAATAGAGGTCATTGGTCTTTAGTTTGATGACTTAGCTTGTAGTGTAATTGATAGACAAGCTAATGCATGTATATTTTTCGGATTTTGTGAAAATAATGGATACATGATTGATATGTCTAATATGCAATGCAATGCTACTTGTTTGAATGCCTTTAATGATGGCTCTTGGTTATAGCATAGGAGATTAGGCCATATTTCTTTTGACCATCTATCTGGGTTAAACAATAAGAAAATGGTGAAAGGTATTTCTTACTTGAAATTTGAAAAGGACCGCATTTGCGATGCGTGACAACTTGGGAAACAAACCAAGTCCTCTTTCAAATCCATCAAGGATATCATGACATCACGACCCTTGGAGTTGATTCATATCGATTTGTTTGGTCCTACTAAAACCAAAAGTCTAAGTGGGAATCGTTTTGCTTTCATTTTAGTTGATGATTTTTCTCGTTTTACTTGAGTTTTCTTTTTAGAACATAAAAATCAAGTCTTTTCACATTTTTAAACTTTTAGGAAAAGAGTTGAAAAGGAAAAAGATTCTTATATTCTAAGAATAAAAAGTGATAGAGGTGGTGAATTTAATAACCAACCATTTATCACTTTTTGCGAAGAACATGGAATTAAGCATGAACTATCTTGTCCTAGAACTCCACAACAAAATGGAGTTGTTGAAAGGAAAAAATCGAACATTACAAGAAATGGCTAGGACAATGATAAATGAGTATGATCTCCCTCAATACCTATAGGCCGAGGCCGTAAACACATCTTGTTACATATCAAATAGGATTTTCTTATGTAAAAACACTTCTAAAACATCTTTTGAAATTTACTATTCAAGAAAATCAAATGTTTCATATTTTAAAGTTTTTGGTTGTAAATGTTTTATTTTTAAATACTAAAGATAATTTAGATAAATTTGAAAATCATATGAAGCTATTTTTATTGGTTACTCTAACACTACTAAAGCTTATAGAGTCTTCAATAAATCATCTTTGATTATTGAAGAATCTATACATGTAAAGTTTGAGGAGTCTAATGTTTTTGTTGAGAATGTTATAGAAATAAATTCCTTAGGTGAAGACATGGAGAGGATTACCTTGAAGGACTCACCTACTCCAGAAGACAAGCCAAACGTTGATGGGGAGAGTGAAGTTCAAGAAGTTGAAGTGGAGCCAACACAACCACTTTCAAAGAATTGGAGATTCACTCCACATCATCCCAAGGATCTTATTATAGGTGAAGTATCAAAAGAGGTAACTACTCGTTCTAAACTTCATGATCTTTGTGGTTACTATGCATTTATTTCTCATTTTGAACAAAAGAACATCCTCAAAGTCGAGGGTGACTCATATTGATTACTTGCCATGCAAGAGGAGCTCAATCAATTCGAGCGCAACCAAGTTTGACATCTTATTCCTAGACCCCATGATAGACCAACAATTGGTACTAAATAGATTTTTAGGAACAAGTTGGATGAGTCGGGTAATGTTGTTAGGAATAAAGCTAGGTTAGTGGCCCAAGGTTACACTGAAGTCGAAGGTATCAAATTTGAGGAACTTTTGCACCCGTAGCACGGCTTGAAGCCATACGGGTAACACTTGCATTTGCTTCATATAAAGATTTTAAACTTTTCAAATGGATATAAAAAGTTCTTTCTTAAATAGATTTATTGAAGAGGAAGTGTATGTTCAACAACCCCCGGGTTTGTTGATCCTACACATCCGGATTTTATTTTCAAACTAGACAAAGCTCTTTATGGTTTAAAACAAGCCCCTAGGGCTTGGTATGAAAGACTTTCTTCATTTCTTCTTTCAAATGGTTTTGTCAAAGGAAAAATAGATACTACTTTGTTTACTAAACATGTTGAAAATGATATACTTATGGTTCAAATATATGTTGATGATATTATATTTGGTCTACTAATGAAACACTTTGCAAAGATTTTGAATCATGCATGAAGGAGGAATTTGAGATGTCTATGATGGGCGAGCTTAACACTTCCTTAGTCTCCAAATCAAGCAAAGGAAGGATGGAATTTTTATCAATCAAGCCAAGTACACGAAGGAACTTATCAAGAAATTTAGGCTTGAAGGGGCTAAGACAAGCAAAACTCTCATGACTACCACAACAAAGCTTGACAAGGATGAGCAAGATATAAATGTAGACATTGAACTCTATCATAGCATGATTGGTAGTTTATTATATTTAACGGCTAGTAGGTCGGACATTATGTTTGTGTGTGTCTTTGTGCTCGATTTCAATCATGTCCTAAAGAGTCCCATTTGATTGCAGTAAAACGCATAAGTAGATAGCTTAAGGGCACCATTGGAATGGTTTTGTAGTATCCAAAGACCAGACAGTTTTTCATGACGAGTTTTTCGGATGCCGACTATGCGGGTTGTAGAGTGGATAGGAAGAGTACTAGTAGAACATGTCAGTTTCTAGGAAATTGTCTTGTTTCATGTTCTTCCAAGAAGAAAAATTCTATCGCCCTCTCAACCACCGAGGCGGAGTATGTTGCGGCCGGCGCTTATTGTGCACAAGTCCTTTGGATGAAACATACTCTCCTTGACTATGATTTGCATTATGACCATATTAAAATATTTTGTGATAATACTAGTACTATTCATATGACTAAAAATGCAAATCAACATAGTAAAACAAAGCACATTGATATTCGATATCACTTTCTTAGAGATCATTATGAGAAAGGTGATATTGAAATTGATTATGTTTCTATCGATTTTCAACTTGTTGATATTTTTACAAAACCACTAGATTATAATCGATTTTCTTTTATTTATGGTGAATTAAATGTTTGTGTTATGGACTTATAAAATTTTCACACATACTCTTCAAAAATGATTGTTGCATTTGACCCTTTTTGATGCATGACAAAAGGGGGGATAATTACTTTTGAGTTATCGTTTGCTTTGTTTACTTGTTTACTTTTGAGTTATTATTTCTTTCTCATGCCATTTTTTTTCTTTTTGTAAAGTTCATATTCTTGATATATAGCATGATTTGAGGGGGAGCTTTCAAGCTCCTTTTTTCATTTTTTTAAATAACTCATATGTTTTGTCATCATAAAAAAGGGGGAGATTGTTGGCCCAAGGTTACAATCACCCAGTTTTAGAGTTTTGATGATTACAAAATATATATAGTTATTTGTACTAATCATGTTTAAGTGTTTAAGATTGTTTCAGGGTTCTAAGGATTCAAGATGTTTTCTTCCCTAAAGGAAGGTGGTGATTGACTCAAGTTGACTCAATTCGGAATCAAGAATTCAAGTTATTCAACGATGCATATAGAAAAGCCCAAATTAAAGATCTTATAGTCACCTAGAACCATTGTAAGAATTAGTATGTTAAAGAGTAAGGATATAATAGTTGTGCTCAAGAAAACACACACACACACACACAAAAATACACTTTTCAAAATACAAGTTTTTGGTTAGTTGATTTTGGTGCATGTTTGATTAATGTACATGTTTCAAAATATTTCAAATTTTTATATCTAGTTTAAAACATGTATTTCATCTCCTATAGCATGCTACTTAAACCTCTAACCATTTAAAAATATTTCAAAAATTATTCAAAGTTCAAAAACCTCTTTACAAACTGTTTCAGGCCTTACGGTCGAACGAACCAGTCGACCGGAACTATTTCAGGCCAGATCGGTCGACCGTCCGGTCGACCGGGCCTTATGGCCTTGGACGTGCATGTCTGTCGGTCGACAGGGCAGTCGACTGACAGACCCTGCGGTCGACCGACCAGTCGACCGACTGCAAGACCCTAACTCTCGGGTTTTGCCGGTCGACCGGCCCGGTCAACTGGCAGCTCATTTTTTCTATTTTATAATAGCCAGCGGTCGACTAGGCGGTCGACCAGAGCCAACGGCTCTTTTGGCAATGTGGCTTGCCGATCGACCGGCTGGTCGACTGACAGCTGTCCAGAAAGCCTCAACGGCTATATTTTGAAATCTGTTTCATTTTTTAATGATTCCAATGGCTATTTCTTGTTTCCTAGTGGCTAAACTCACCCATAATGACCTATTATCAATTATGAAATGTATTTATCCATTCCCTATGAATAGATGTCATTGGTCTTTAGTTTTTCACAAGAAAAATATCCAAGTTTCAAGTTTTTCAAAAGAGAAGAAAAGTTTACTTGCTTTCATTTTCAAAGTTCTTTCAATTGTAAAAGTTTTCAGTTGGTTTCCAAGTCTTTTACTCCTTTTCAACTGAAATTTTTCTCTCACTTTACTTCTTGAGCTAAAAATCATTCTCTACTCTATAAGAAGCTGTAAGAGAGAGTTTGTGGTCTTTTGATCACCAAGTGACTTGTATTCCATTGTATTGAGATCCCTCTTATGTAGAGGTTGAATTTGTTAGAGTTGGGTACTCCGGTCTTGTGTAGACCATTTGTAATCCCCTTGCGTGTAAAGGTTCTGGTGTGGAAATTCCTTTGTGGATTTAGTGAAAAACTTTCATAGTGGTGAAGGCGGGGACTTATAGCAATGGCTCGAACCTCGAAACAAATTACTTGTGTTTGCGATTGATTTTTTTCTCTCTATTGTTTTACAATCCTAACTTGTGATACCACTTGCTTATACTTCATTCTTGCACTCGTTGCATTTACTTGCATTTTCTGTCTTTACTCATTTCAACAAGAAAGCAATTACGCACCTCAACTCATAATCTAGAGGAATCAAAGAGGAGAAGTTCTAGAGCCCTTCACGGGGAATTCGGTTTCAATTTTTTATTTTGAGTGACCGCTTGCATCATTCATACTTGTTTAAAAAGAGCATTAGATTAGTATTAACACCTATTCACACCCCCCTTTAAGTGTTTTTTAGATAGTGATGATGCTAGTTGTGCATTGTGGAGGAGGGAAGGAGAGGAATATGGTGATGATGGTAGGGGTGGTGCACGGGTGAGGCCTCGGTGAGTGAGGGGGATAAGAGAGAAAATGGAGAAGAAGGAAGATGCAGGTAAGGTGACGACAGATCTGAGGAGGAGGAAGATGATTCGGATTGGTGTAGGATTAGGGTAGAATAGAGAGGGATTATATAAGGGATTGATTGGGTTGTGGGGTTTTTGGGCTAATGTGTTTGGGTCTGGGTTTGGAGGAAAATGGAATAAAGAAATAATAATAATAACAATAACAATTTCATATTAATAAACATCATAATAATTTATGCTAACAGTGTTAACGACAAATAATAATAACACTAATAATATTAATAATAAATAATAATAATCATAATGAAATAATAATGTAACAACCACTACTAATAATACAATTAATAATAATAATAATAGTAATAATATATTAAGGCCAAATTAATATTAAATTCTCAAAACAAATTTGTATATTTAATAATAATAATAAAACATTACGTAAAGCTAAGTAAATATTTAAAAAAATATTAATACAATACTATTAATTAAGGATATTACAATATCCCTCCACACTTCTCTCCTTTCAGAAGTACCCTATCTCCTTGGCTAACTATGACGATGTCTTGTTGTACTTGGATCCTGCATCCTTTTTCTTCGAGCGCCCTTATGGATATTAGATTGTATCATGCCTCCAGACATACTAGACTGTCTTCTGATTACGTACCATCTCATCTCTTCCTGTAACATTGACAGTCCAGTGTCGATGATCTCACAAGCCAAGCCATCCACTATTTTGACAATCTCTTCTTGCTTTGCAACAAGGAATTGAAAAACTCTTTTGGGAATATTCATGAATTGCACTACCAAAATTAAATGTCTAGTTTTTACCTTGAGAAGTGTTGTCTTCAACGTAGGAAGTCATTAATACTTTGATGTCAACTTTGTTCATTACTACGTTTGCCTCCGCAGCTACCTCCTTCTTCTTCAACCACTCAACTGATGCTTATAGTCTTCTATTGACCTTCTCTGTGACAAAACTGACATGCCTTTAAAGAATTCGGACTTTTCGTTTCTTCTCTTCCTTTCCTTCTCATGACTATCAAACCCAATCCTTCCTGCTCAACTTTATTTGACATTTTCCTGATCTCATTAGATAAGAGAGCTGACATGACCTCCTCCAAGATGAGAGTTTGCTTATGTTAGAGCATGGTGGTTACGATATGATAATATGACTCCGGAAGTGAACTAAGAAGTATTAACGCCTTGTCCACCTCGTTGATCTTAACATCAACAGCTAGTACCTCGCTGATGACATTATTGAAGAAGTTCAGATGCTCCAACATCGCTGTCCCTTCTTACATGCATAACCTTTATAGTTGTTTCTTCAAGTACAAGTTGTTGGAGAGGCTTTTTGTCATATAGAACATTTCTAATCATGACCACAAATCTATACTTATTTCTTCATCCATCACGTTGTATATGACCTCATCTGCGAGACATAATTGGATCGTGCTTGTCGCTTTCTGATCCATTTTCTTCCAATCCTCATCTGACATATCTGCAGATTTTGCTGTCTTTTCTGCAGAGTCTTGTGAAGACCCTGTTGTACCAACAATACCTTCACCCTCTTTTGTCATAGACTGAAGTTTCATTTGCCATTGAATTTTTGACCTCAAACTTTCTCGCAGGAATTTCAATCTTTGACATATCATCTGTTCATCAACCTTTAGCTCTGATACCAATTATTGTAACATGATAGTTATGATATCAATTATTAAGACGAACAATCAGATTACGAATAAATATTGTGCATGTCCAAGACTGTGATCAACGTTGCGAAATGTGACAATATGTACTACTTGTAAAAGAAAACTATTATAGAGCAAACTAGCAATATCAAGATAAAAGAGTAGAAAAGAACACAAGAATTTAATGTGATTCGGCTCAAACTTGGCATATGTCCACGGGGAGAGAACTTAAGAAAGTTTTATTAATAAATTTGGTACAAAAGATGTAACCTTCTCTTTGATTTCCACAAGAGTATTTACCTGCACCTTGAATCTCACAAAATTATAAGAGTATACTTTCACTCTATGCACTGTCACCTTCCTCTATCTTTCTTTCCTTCCTCTTCACCTTTCATGTTGTTACAATTATTGTTTATGTATACATTTTAAACCTTACCTATTAAACTTTGCTTTAGATTATTGGCCCAAAGGCCCATCATTCTAGTTTTGATGATGATTAACTCATGTAGTTATAATACTAATGATCTTGTGTTTATTATGTTTCAGATATAGGTCAAGATCATTATTGATGTTTAGCTTCAACAATGGACTCGAAGTCAAGATACAAAGCTATCACGTATTGATTCAAGAGCTCACGCTTAAAGTTCGCATCAAGTACTCGAGATGGAGTCATCAATCTTTGGATCGTGCTTAGATCGAGTCATCTTGGAGAAGAAGACCGACAAAAAGACTTGTATCTAGGTTTGTTTAGATGTTTGTTTTGTTTAGATCTTGTGTAAGGATAGAATAGTTTTGAGTTGCTCAAGTATAAACACAAGTTTATAGTTTTTTTATTTCGGTTTAACCGTATCAGTTTCAAGTATACGTTTACATGGCTTACATCTCAATAGAATAAGTTTCTTGGTTTATATATGTGTTGAATTCTATCCACACATATTAGAGTTTTGTTGTTTAGAAAAACTTATTTTTATGAGTTCATGCGTTTTGGTTTATCATGTATACGTTTTGTGTTTCGATATATCAAGTATACATATACCGTTTTCATGAATTGATTTCATTAAAAGAAGTTTACATGGTTTATATGTATATTGGATTTCATCCATATACATTGATGTTTCATATGTTTAAAAAAACTTATTTTGATGCATCTAGTTCATGTGTTTAAAGTTTTGTATGTATCAAAACTTATATTAGTATTTATTATTAAAAACAAGTAAATATCATTTACTATGGAATCTATATACACACACTATGCTTCAAATGCATTTCAAAATCTTATTTTTTGTATCTATACAAGTTTTAGAGAAATCGGATTTTCAACTCAAAGTTTGATATTAGAAAAATACAGTTTTTAGTTTAAAGCTTTAACTTTTATATCTCAAAAATAGTTCACATGTTTATAATATGTGTTGATTTTTGGTCACACATATTTGCACTTCAATTTATTTACATGAACTTATTTTTGTAGAATTTATAAGGTTTTATTAGAATTTGTATAGGTTTCAAAGTTTAAGTTTTTTGCCCTGAAATTTGGGTGTTTGGGCTGCTTGCGGTCGACCGACCGGTCGATCAATGTGCATAGAAACATGCACATGCCCAGAGCCTTGGCTCGGTCGACCGACCGATCGACCGTAGTAAGGAGCAATCGATCGACCAGTCGACCAATTACTCACTCAACTCTCGGGTAGGAGCCGGGCGACCGACAGAGAGTAAAAACTCTCTGTGTCTTGGGGGCGGTCGATCGGGCGGTCGATCGATAACCCTAACGGTTAGAAATCTGACCATTAGCCGGTCGACCAGGCGGTCGACCGACATGCCAATATGGCCTATGGTCAGCCCCTAATGGCTAGTTTTTTGAACCTCTGTATAAGGGTTCATTTGGCCAGTTTTTGATAAGATTTTCAAGAGCTAATTTTTTCACTTCGACTGAGTGTTCAGTAAGTTTTTAAAACAAGTTTTTAAACTCCAAATACATATCTTTATTTAGTTTCAAAGTTTTAGAAAATCAAAGAAAAACAAGTTTTGGATTCTAGTTTCTTGTTCTAAATTTCTGTATCATTTCTAGAGTTTTTTCAAGTGTTTTCTCTTTGTATTTCTTTTTCAAAATCTTTGTTCACTCACATACTTGAGCTTTTCGTTGCAAATCTATCCTCTGAGATTTTGTATTGTGAGAGGTGTTTTGTTTATGGTCTTTTGAGATCACTAAGTATTGTTTGTGATCTTTGTGATCACCAAGCTGTAATTTTCTCCATGCTTTGTGCTTGACTTTGTGTCTGGCTTTATGCCTACACTCTAGTATAGAGTTGTGAGAGAGTTGAAGCTGTGTACTCCAAATTGTAAGTTGTAATTCTTCGATGGAGGTCCCTTTGTGGAAGGTCCTTGGTGGACATAATGAAAATCTTTTTGTATGAAGGCGGGGACGTAGAGCAGTTACTCGAACCTCGAACATATCCTTGTGTTTGCATTTGGATCTCTCTATCTCTCAACTCTCAACTCTCTTTGTATCTTGCATTATTATTATTACTCATATCCATACATGCTAGATATTGTCTGTATGCTCACACTAGGATTCAACCAAGAGAGCTATTGAAGTACCTCAACTCATAATTTAGAGAAATCGTGTGAAGTTTTAGAGCCCTTCACGGGAATTAAGACTCACTCTTGATTATACATTGTGTGTTAGTGTAAAAATTTTAATTCCGCATTAATTTTCATATAAGTTAGCACTACACCTATTCAACCCCTCTAGGTGTATTTTTCAATTGGTATCAGAGCTAGCACTCCTGATATTCGGTTTAACCACTTAGGAGTGTGATCCTCATTTGCTAATCTGGTCTATATATTTGTTTTGCACACATTCATTTCACTTATGAATTATCTTGCACCACCCATATATGATGTTTCTAACATTGATATGTGGAAGTTTAAAATGAGTGCATATTTAAAAGTATTAGGATTGCATGTTTATCTTGCACCATTAAAAATTTTTATATTAGTAATGGCAAGTATATTGAGGCTAATGCACAAGTATTGATTGCACTTAGGCAATCACTAAGCAAAAATTATTTATCTACGGTTTCTCATTATGTTTTGCTTTTGCAGTGTGTAATACTTTAATCTCTCACAAGGAACAAATTTCAAACAATACGGTGAGAGAACCCATAGTAGATGAGTCCAATGAAGTGTGCTACATGGTCCAAGGGATTGGCTCTCTTAAGGTAACTTCGGACACTCATTTAGATAATTGTGCTGGCTCTTCTAATGATCATGATAGTATGGATGCACATGTTTTGAATGAGGAGCTTTCTATATTTTGTGAAAACTTACTTTCAAAATATAAAGTTTTAAAAATGAGAGTTTTAATTTAAAGAAAGAAAATGAATTGTTGTTTTCAAAACTCCATTTGGTTTTAAAAGAGAAGGTTGAGATTTCAAGTGAAAGAAAATTCCTTGAAAATCCAACTTAATCTTGTTTTAAATGAAAATGAGTTTTTGAAAAACAAAAATGAATTGGATAATATTTTGAAGAAAAATGAGATTTTGTCTTCAAGGCTTGAATTTATTTTAAAAGAGAATGATTCTTTAAAAAATAAAATTACTTTAATTTCAAAAGAATTAGATTTTGTTTTAAAAGAAAAAGTTTCTTTGAAAAATGATTGTGATTCGTATGTTGTCATGATCATATTATTTGCTCCACATCTTCTTCCACTATTAATAATGATATTTGAATTTTGAAGAAGAATGTTGATTGTTTGGGCTCCACTTTGAGCCAATGTATCATGAATCATAAGAGGTTGGAATTCATGTTTCGTAAGAAATATGTTCCACTTATGCATGCACACCATCCATGGCATGCTTCTCATGTTCACATACATGACTCTTTGTATGCTAAAGTGTACACTTGTATACACTGTGGTTGTAAGGGCCACCTTATAAAATTTTATTATGATAGAATACATGCTTTAAATTTTGTAAATAAAAATGTTTAGGTTAGAAAAGATACTAACCCCCATGGATCTAAGAAAGTTTTGGTATAAAAATCACTCCTATTTCATTTGATGTAGGTGTGGGCTCTGACAAGACGTGTGAGTATTGATGCCTTGGTGATAGATGCAATCGGAGCTTAACGGATACTTAAATTGTTGTATCACTATTAAGAAAGTTTTGATGGGAAGACCACCATAGTTTGGAGATATAGAGACTAGTTCATTAGTTTGTAACTATCTCTATTCTTCATATTATGTTTATGTCATATGCTTGTTTGATTGAATATTTTTAGCATATTATGGTTTTCATGCTCATTAGGATTAAATGCAATGCTTATTAGACTTGTGATATACATATATAGTAATAAAGATACACTCATATTTATATCTTTGTGTTCTCATTATAATTTAGCTATTGTATATATCCTAGTGTTGATAACACTTGCATTTAGACTAATGATCACATTTGGTTAACAACCATGTTTTGGTGTTTTTATGCTTCATGCTTTGATTACTTGGCTAGATGCAATTTTTATTAAAACTTGTATTTATACTTGTACAATTAGTGAGCTACACTTGATTCTTATGTTTAGATGCTTTATTGTTCATGCGTATTCATTACATGTACTTGTATTACCTAGTTTTGATGATTTTTGCATCTATACTTGTACTCCTCTATTTTTTTTTTACATCACGCATGTACATATTTTTATGAAAAGTTCTTAACTTCATGTATGTGTAAATTTTTTAAAAATTTATGATATACATGTTGAAAGTACACCTAGAGGGGGGGGGGGAATAGGTGTAAATGCTAATCTAGAACTAAATTATAAACTTAATGCAAACTAATGCGGAAGCTAATGCAAATGTTGCACAAACTTGATACAATACAACAAGTGTAGCCGAATTCCCCTTGCGAGGCTCTGGACTAACTCCTCTTGATTCCCCTTAAAATGGGTTGAGGTGCTATGTGAAGCTCTTGTTGGATGAGTACAAATTAGGCACACACACACAAGCAATCCAAGCAATAAAGGATATGGCAATATGATTCACACACAATCAAGCCAAGCAAATATAGATGAATTGCAATAAGAAATATATGCAAGGCAATATGAAACAATGCTCAAACACAAGCAAGTATATATGATGATATGAATGAATGATGCTTGCACAAATGTAAAGAGAGTAAGAGTTGAGAGAAATTGGACAATCGCAAACACAAGGATATGTTCCGAGGTTCGAGCCCCTAGCTCTACGTCCCCGCCTACACCACCGTGTAGGATTTCTAATCCACTATAGGAGTACCAAACTCCTCTCTCAACCTTACAAAGCCACCGAGGCTATACAACCACAATCCACCTCTACCGAAGAGGGATACGGCCCGTAGCCAACTACAACACACACCTCTACCTAAGAGGCTCACAAACCAATCACCCGATCACCTCTACCGAAGAGGGATTCACAAATAAAAGGGTGGTTACAACACAAGAGGTTTACAACAACAACCTCAAACACTTCTCTTTTCTTTCTCTTTTTCTTTTTCCACAAAAACAAGATCCTAATAGATTAGGATAGTATGATAGCTCAAGTGTGGAAACTAAGTGTTTTTGGAAAACAAGCAACAAAGAAAAACTACTTGGGAAATCTCTTGTAAAAGATAGAAAATGCAAGATCACATCAAAATCCCAAATCCTAGTTTTCTTTGATTTTCCAAAAACCCAAACAATAAAGATGAAATCTTTTTAGCACAAAAACTATTTTGAAAAACTTGTTTAAACACTAGAGAAAAACTGAAATTTTTCTTCTTAAAAACCTTGGCCAAAATCCCAAAGGAATGGGGTTTATATAGGCCAAACAGAAAACTAGCCGTTAGAGCTGATGTGGCAGTTCTGACAGGCGTCGGTCGACTGCCCGGTCGACCGGCCAACGGTCATATTTCTGACCGTTGCAAGCCACCGGTCGACTGGTCGGTCGACTGGAAAAAAACAGAGAGCAATCTGCTCTCAATCGGTCGACCGCACGGTCGACCGTCTACAAAACAGCCGACGTGCACGGTTTTGTGCACGTCCGGTCGACTGGCCGGTCGACTGGCCGCTTGGCCCAGTCGACCGTGCAGTCGACTGGCTCAACCTGGCAGACAGCAAAAAAGGTCATATTGGAACACATTTTGAGGTCTAAAACGTTCGAATTTGGGAATAAGTATATAGGATGAAGTTGTAGATATTGAAGTCTTCTTTTTAATTCAACTTAAATCAAATCAATATCAATTCAGAATTGAAAGTTATCAATAAAATACTGACAGGTGTCAAAACAGAAACTGTAATCTGTTTTCAGAACAAGGACAGATTTCAACCAAATATTTGACAACTTTAAAATTGGAATCTGAAAATGGTTATTAAATAAGAAATTTAGCTATGAAAGTTATCTTTTAAATGCAAGTTAAATCATGTTATTTGAATATAAAAATAAAAAGTTATGATAATAACTATAGAAGGGTGTAAAGGAAATCCAAAACCGATTCAACCAAAAACCAAATACCAAAACATAAAACGTGTGTGTTTGTGCACTTGAGCATATCAACTACACTAAGCTTTACAAATGGATCTAAAACTCATAATCTAAACTAGGATACCTAAGTCTTCCTTGAGGAACTCCATCTTCAAGTAGACTTGCTCCCAAACGCGATCCACCGAGTGCAAAGGGTATGATCTTTAAGCTTTGGCACCGGAATCACCATGATAAGCTTCCAAACACCTTGTTGAAGCTAATCACCAAAACTAATATCCTGCTAATGATCTGAAACTTAGAAACACAAGAATATTAGTAACTATAACTACATGAGTTGATCATCATCAAAACTAGAGTGGAAGGCCTTTGGGCCAACAATCTCCCCCTTTTTGATGATGACAAAACTCATGGAGTTATATATGCATGGATTAAAGTTAAGCTTCAAAGAAGCTCCCCCTTAACTCATGCATAAACAAATAAATAATAATATGCAATGCATGACAATGCATATAAACATGGTGCTCTAGATACCAATGGAATATTCAACATAAAATATGTTCTAGATACCAATTCAAAACAAAACATGCAATGCTCAATGCTCTTGATACCAATTAAAACAAAAAGATACCAATTAAGCAAGGAAGACATGCATATATAATAAACAAAAACATAAATTCTTCTCCCCCTTTTTGTCAATCATCAACAAAGGGGTAAGAGTAAAATCAACACATTTTTTTTTTAATACTTAAAGCAAATACAAAGACATGCATATAAGCTACAAAACAACCAAATTCTTCTCCCTCTTTTTGTTCTAATCAAGGAAACAACAAGGGTTAAAACAAATTTTCTCCCCCTTTTTGTCAAAAACAAAAAGATCAAGAAGGGGTAATCAAATCATTCATAACAACAATGATACCAATTCAAGATATGACAATAAAGTGCATATTGATACCAAATGAAATAACACATATAACAATGTAAACCAAAAGTGTATATTTTCTTAAACAAAATTTTGAGATACCAATTAAAAACACTCAACATAAACATCTTGATATCATTAAGAGAAATATGTTCTTTTAAACAAGTGATACCAATTTTGAAGCTATATTTTAACATAAAGCAAGGGAGTGGGAATCAAATACCAATTGAAAGACAACATCAAATTTTCTCCCCCTTTATGAAATACCAACTAAACATATGCATAAGCTTGTTAAGATACCAATTGAAAAGCAAATCAACCATTTGAAAATTTTCAAGCTTAGCATTAAGATATATATGTATGAAAGTAATAGATACCAATTGAAATTGATACCATAGGATAGAAAGCATACATACATACATAAAACATATATGAGTATACAAGAAGGATCAAAAATTGATACCAATTGAAATATGTTCAAAGATACCAATTTAAAGAATAAGGTCAAGTGTATCTCATATTATCAAAACGAAGAATACGAACTAGTTAAAATGAAAAGTTTTGTTAACTAGTGCGAAATCCTTCAAGAAAGGAATAAATACAATTCACTTTTCCTAAAAATGAAATCCACATGATAATCAACACTCTATTCAATTAAGTATAAAAGGTCTCATGAAAACAAATCATGACCAATTAATAAGTGTGAGTGTACAAGTAAAGTGTGGAGATCACAATCATGAAAATTTGTTCAATTAAATTCAAGTATTCCTTAAAACAAGAAATCATCAAATATTTAATCTTCAAGGTATATGTATGTCTAATACAAACTAAAGTATACATACATATCCAAAATACAAACGAGTCCACAAGTATATATGCATGAAGGCACGTGGCTCAAAAGGATAGTCATGTATATCTAATAGTTTGGACAAGATACACATATACATGAAATGAAAAACTCATAGTCATAAAAATAAATACCAACAATGGAATACAAGTTTAAAAGTATGAATCATCAAAACTAGACTATATTCACACATCTAAAGGGAACAAATAAGCATTCAACCCAACATATATAGATTTATTTGTGTCCCATTATATGTATAAATATGAATCCTAGTCTTAATGAGAACTAACATCTAAACATGTAATCAAATCATTAAGCACAAGACAAACACGAATATCATTTTGCTAAAACGAAACTCACACAAATTCATCAAAATTCTTTTATTTGAACAAAGCTTATAGGTATATGTATGATTCATCCAAATCTAACAATGTACATACATATCCCAATCATAAACGAGTCTATTTAAAAGTAATTGCATGAAGGCAAAAGACTCATGGGTATACATGTATATTTATTAGGTTTAAATTCAAAATACATATACATGAAGTAAAATCATGAAAATAGGTATGACAAGTATAAATGGAAGAATCCTCAAAACTAGCTTATACAAGTGCATATAGTGGGTACAAATGAGCATGAAGTGTAAACATATAAAAGTCAATTTGTTCTCACTATGTGTACATGTATATATGCAAGTTTTGATAATATCTACATCTAAACTTGTTTATACCACATGAAGCATAAAACAAAGAAAATCATCATGAGAAAACTAAAACATGATTACTATGTAAATTCACATGTATTAGATTCATGATGTACATTATAGCTTAAACATAGGGTGAGAACACTCAATATGGGTTCATATAAGCATGTGTGTCTCAAATACTATATATGTATGTCAAGGATCTAATAAACATGGCATGTACATACTAATCCAAAGACAAGCTATAAATCAAATGATATGAGCATGTAATCAACAAAACATGTTATGAATTAAAAACATGTAAACACATTCAAACGATCAATATGTATAAGCATATGCATTAGATCTAGGATATACATATTAGATCAATAAAAATGAGAACACATAAATATCAATCCTTATGAGCAATGGTGTCTCTAAACAACTAAGCATGTATATCACTAATCTAATGAACATGACATAGCATAATGAACATTAAACGATGACATGCTATAAATCAATGAAAAACATGCTAATATAAATAAGGAGTTAGAGATTCGATACCAAAAGCAATGAGGGCACCGCTCTAGTCTCCGAAACATGGTGGTCCTTTCCACCAACACTTCCTTGAAAGTGATGCATTCAATTGATATCCATGAAGTACGGAACGCATCCACTCCAAGGTGCCATCACTCTCACGTCATGTGAGAGCCCTCACCTACATCAAATAAAGGAGGGGTGGTCTTTGGTACCCATCTCTTATTGGGTCCATGGGGGTTAGTCCCTTCTCTAACCCAAATAAAATTCTTTGCTAAATTTGAAGTATGCAATCTATCAAAGCAAAATTTAGCAAGGTGGCCTTTTCGACCACAATGTGTACAAGTGTACACATGAGCATACATGTGATGGTGTCCGTGAGGAGCATGTGTATGCCGTGGAGGGTGTGCATGCATAAAAGATGGAACTTGTTTCTTTCGAAGCAAAGTTTCCAACCGTGTATGGTTCATGGCACATTGGCTCATAGTGGAGCCCAAACAATCTACTCTCTTCTTTAGCATGGATATTTTATTGTTAATCAAAGAAGAAGTGTGGCATGCAATAGGTGAAGTGTGTGATACTACCCTAGCATGGCAAACATGAGAAGACATATCATTTTTCAAAGAATTATTTTTACTTAAACAAATTTCTAATTCTTTTGAAATGAAATCAATTTCTCTTTTTAGAGAATCATTTTCTTTTAAAACAAAATCAATTTTCGATGACAAAACATCATTATTTTTCAACACATTATCACAATCATTTTTAGACTTTAAAAATTCATTTTCTTTTAAAACAAGGTCTAATTGAGATCTCAATGAATCCCTTTCATTATAGACCTCAACCTTCTCTTGCAAAACATTATCAAGTCTAGAATGCAAATTCTTATTTTCTTTTTCAATGTCTAGACTTTTCTTTTCAAAATCTTATATTTCTCAATTAATTTTTCACAAACAATTGAAAGTTCTTCATTCAAAGCATGGGCATCAACAATATCATCACATGAAGAACAAGCATCATCACTATCTAAGTGGGTTTCCGAATGTACCTCAAGGGAGTCATTCCCTTGGACCATGAAGCATTGAGATTCGGATTCTCCACTAGATTCCTCCTCTTGTTGGATTTGTTCTTGAAGCTCGGAGGTGGTGGTTGTTGTTGACAATATATTCCACACTGCAAAAGCGGAATCAATATTAGAAACACGTATAAGATAATCTTTAGGTAAAGTGCTTCTAATAGCCTCAATGGCTTGTGCATTGGCCCCTATATGATCACCATTACCAAGATAGCATTTCTTGGTAGCGGCAAGATAAGCATGTATGCCTAGGGTTTTCAAATACATGGACATCCTAAGCTTCCATACAACAATGTTGGAAGGGTCATAGCGAGGTGGGGTCATGAAGTCCATGGTAAACTAAATGTGTGCAATCAACAAATGCAAACAAGAGATTAGCAAGCAAATGGATCACTCCTAGGATGTTAAGCCTAATGTCAGGAGCACTAACTCTGATACCAATTGAAAGTACACCTAGAGGGGGGGGGAATAGGTGTAAATGCTAATCTAGAACTAAATTATAAACTTAATGCAAACTAATGCGGAAGCTAATGCAAATGTTGCACAAACTTGATACAATACAACAAGTGTAGCCGAATTCCCCTTGCGAGGCTCTGGACTAACTCCTCTTGATTCCCCTTAAAATGGGTTGAGGTGCTATGTGAAGCTCTTGTTGGATGAGTACAAATTAGGCGCACACACACAAGCAATCCAAGCAATAAAGGATATGGCAATATGATTCACACACAATCAAGCCAAGCAAATATAGATGAATTGCAATAAGAAATATATGCAAGGCAATATGAAACAATGCTCAAACACAAGCAAGTATATATGATGATATGAATGAATGATGCTTGCACAAATGTAAAGAGAGTAAGAGTTGAGAGAAATTGGACAATCGCAAACACAAGGATATGTTCCGAGGTTCGAGCCCCTAGCTCTACGTCCCCGCCTACACCACCGTGTAGGATTTCTAATCCACTATAGGAGTACCAAACTCCTCTCTCAACCTTACAAAGCCACCGAGGCTATACAACCACAATCCACCTCTACCGAAGAGGGATACGGCCCGTAGCCAACTACAACACACACCTCTACCTAAGAGGCTCACAAACCAATCACCCGATCACCTCTACCGAAGAGGGATTCACAAATAAAAGGGTGGTTACAACACAAGAGGTTTACAACAACAACCTCAAACACTTCTCTTTTCTTTCTCTTTTTCTTTTTCCACAAAAACAAGATCCTAATAGATTAGGATAGTATGATAGCTCAAGTGTGGAAACTAAGTGTTTTTGGAAAACAAGCAACAAAGAAAAACTACTTGGGAAATCTCTTGTAAAAGATAGAAAATGCAAGATCACATCAAAATCCCAAATCCTAGTTTTCTTTGATTTTCCAAAAACCCAAAACAATAAAGATGAAATCTTTTTAGCACAAAAACTATTTTGAAAAACTTGTTTAAACACTAGAGAAAAACTGAAATTTTTCTTCTTAAAAACCTTGGCCAAAATCCCAAAGGAATGGGGTTTATATAGGCCAAACAGAAAACTAGCCGTTAGAGCTGATGTGGCAGTTCTGACAGGCGTCGGTCGACTGCCCGGTCGACCGGCCAACGGTCATATTTCTGACCGTTGCAAGCCACCGGTCGACTGGTCGGTCGACTGGAAAAAAACAGAGAGCAATCTGCTCTCAATCGGTCGACCGCACGGTCGACCGTCTACAAAACAGCCGACGTGCACGGTTTTGTGCACGTCCGGTCGACTGGCCGGTCGACTGGCCGCTTGGCCCAGTCGACCGTGCAGTCGACTGGCTCAACCTGGCAGACAGCAAAAAAGGTCATATTGGAACACATTTTTGAGGTCTAAAACGTTCGAATTTGGGAATAAGTATATAGGATGAAGTTGTAGATATTGAAGTCTTCTTTTTAATTCAACTTAAATCAAATCAATATCAATTCAGAATTGAAAGTTATCAATAAAATACTGACAGGTGTCAAAACAGAAACTGTAATCTGTTTTCAGAACAAGGACAGATTTCAACCAAATATTTGACAACTTTAAATTGGAATCTGAAAATGGTTATTAAATAAGAAATTTAGCTCTGAAAGTTATCTTTTAAATGCAAGTTAAATCATGTTATTTGAATATAAAAATAAAAAGTTATGATAATAACTATAGAAGGGTGTAAAGGAAATCCAAAACCGATTCAACCAAAAACCAAATACCAAAACATAAAACGTGTGTGTTTGTGCACTTGAGCATATCAACTACACTAAGCTTTACAAATGGATCTAAAACTCATAATCTAAACTAGGATACCTAAGTCTTCCTTGAGGAACTCCATCTTCAAGTAGACTTGCTCCCAAACGCGATCCACCGAGTGCAAAGGGTATGATCTTTAAGCTTTGGCACCGGAATCACCATGATAAGCTTCCAAACACCTTGTTGAAGCTAATCACCAAAACTAATATCCTGCTAATGATCTGAAACTTAGAAACACAAGAATATTAGTAACTATAACTACATGAGTTGATCATCATCAAAACTAGAGTGGAAGGCCTTTGGGCCAACAATCTCCCCCTTTTTGATGATGACAAAACTCATGGAGTTATATATGCATGGATTAAAGTTAAGCTTCAAAGAAGCTCCCCCTTAACTCATGCATAAACAAATAAATAATAATATGCAATGCATGACAATGCATATAAACATGGTGCTCTAGATACCAATGGAATATTCAACATAAAATATGTTCTAGATACCAATTCAAAACAAAACATGCAATGCTCAATGCTCTTGATACCAATTAAAACAAAAAGATACCAATTAAGCAAGGAAGACATGCATATATAATAAACAAAAACATAAATTCTTCTCCCCCTTTTTGTCAATCATCAACAAAGGGGTAAGAGTAAAATCAACACATTTTTTTTTTTAATACTTAAAGCAAATACAAAGACATGCATATAAGCTACAAAACAACCAAATTCTTCTCCCTCTTTTTGTTCTAATCAAGGAAACAACAAGGGTTAAAACAAATTTTCTCCCCCTTTTTGTCAAAAAACAAAAAGATCAAGAAGGGGTAATCAAATCATTCATAACAACAATGATACCAATTCAAGATATGACAATAAAGTGCATATTGATACCAAATGAAATAACACATATAACAATGTAAACCAAAAGTGTATATTTTCTTAAACAAAATTTTGAGATACCAATTAAAAACACTCAACATAAACATCTTGATATCATTAAGAGAAATATGTTCTTTTAAACAAGTGATACCAATTTTGAAGCTATATTTTAACATAAAGCAAGGGAGTGGGAATCAAATACCAATTGAAAGACAACATCAAATTTTCTCCCCCTTTATGAAATACCAACTAAACATATGCATAAGCTTGTTAAGATACCAATTGAAAAGCAAATCAACCATTTGAAAATTTTCAAGCTTAGCATTAAGATATATATGTATGAAAGTAATAGATACCAATTGAAATTGATACCATAGGATAGAAAGCATACATACATACATAAAACATATATGAGTATACAAGAAGGATCAAAAATTGATACCAATTGAAATATGTTCAAAGATACCAATTTAAAGAATAAGGTCAAGTGTATCTCATATTATCAAAACGAAGAATACGAACTAGTTAAAATGAAAAGTTTTGTTAACTAGTGCGAAATCCTTCAAGAAAGGAATAAATACAATTCACTTTTCCTAAAAATGAAATCCACATGATAATCAACACTCTATTCAATTAAGTATAAAAGGTCTCATGAAAACAAATCATGACCAATTAATAAGTGTGAGTGTACAAGTAAAGTGTGGAGATCACAATCATGAAAATTTGTTCAATTAAATTCAAGTATTCCTTAAAACAAGAAATCATCAAATATTTAATCTTCAAGGTATATGTATGTCTAATACAAACTAAAGTATACATACATATCCAAAATACAAACGAGTCCACAAGTATATATGCATGAAGGCACGTGGCTCAAAAGGATAGTCATGTATATCTAATAGTTTGGACAAGATACACATATACATGAAATGAAAAACTCATAGTCATAAAAATAAATACCAACAATGGAATACAAGTTTAAAAGTATGAATCATCAAAACTAGACTATATTCACACATCTAAAGGGAACAAATAAGCATTCAACCCAACATATATAGATTTATTTGTGTCCCATTATATGTATAAATATGAATCCTAGTCTTAATGAGAACTAACATCTAAACATGTAATCAAATCATTAAGCACAAGACAAACACGAATATCATTTTGCTAAAACGAAACTCACACAAATTCATCAAAATTCTTTTATTTGAACAAAGCTTATAGGTATATGTATGATTCATCCAAATCTAACAATGTACATACATATCCCAATCATAAACGAGTCTATTTAAAAGTAATTGCATGAAGGCAAAAGACTCATGGGTATACATGTATATTTATTAGGTTTAAATTCAAAATACATATACATGAAGTAAAATCATGAAAATAGGTATGACAAGTATAAATGGAAGAATCCTCAAAACTAGCTTATACAAGTGCATATAGTGGGTACAAATGAGCATGAAGTGTAAACATATAAAAGTCAATTTGTTCTCACTATGTGTACATGTATATATGCAAGTTTTGATAATATCTACATCTAAACTTGTTTATACCACATGAAGCATAAAACAAAGAAAATCATCATGAGAAAACTAAAACATGATTACTATGTAAATTCACATGTATTAGATTCATGATGTACATTATAGCTTAAACATAGGGTGAGAACACTCAATATGGGTTCATATAAGCATGTGTGTCTCAAATACTATATATGTATGTCAAGGATCTAATAAACATGGCATGTACATACTAATCCAAAGACAAGCTATAAATCAAATGATATGAGCATGTAATCAACAAAACATGTTATGAATTAAAAACATGTAAACACATTCAAACGATCAATATGTATAAGCATATGCATTAGATCTAGGATATACATATTAGATCAATAAAAATGAGAACACATAAATATCAATCCTTATGAGCAATGGTGTCTCTAAACAACTAAGCATGTATATCACTAATCTAATGAACATGACATAGCATAATGAACATTAAACGATGACATGCTATAAATCAATGAAAAACATGCTAATATAAATAAGGAGTTAGAGATTCGATACCAAAAGCAATGAGGGCACCGCTCTAGTCTCCGAAACATGGTGGTCCTTTCCACCAACACTTCCTTGAAAGTGATGCATTCAATTGATATCCATGAAGTACGGAACGCATCCACTCCAAGGTGCCATCACTCTCACGTCATGTGAGAGCCCTCACCTACATCAAATAAAGGAGGGGTGGTCTTTGGTACCCATCTCTTATTGGGTCCATGGGGGTTAGTCCCTTCTCTAACCCAAATAAAATTCTTTGCTAAATTTGAAGTATGCAATCTATCAAAGCAAAATTTAGCAAGGTGGCCTTTTCGACCACAATGTGTACAAGTGTACACATGAGCATACATGTGATGGTGTCCGTGAGGAGCATGTGTATGCCGTGGAGGGTGTGCATGCATAAAAGATGGAACTTGTTTCTTTCGAAGCAAAGTTTCCAACCGTGTATGGTTCATGGCACATTGGCTCATAGTGGAGCCCAAACAATCTACTCTCTTCTTTAGCATGGATATTTTATTGTTAATCAAAGAAGAAGTGTGGCATGCAATAGGTGAAGTGTGTGATACTACCCTAGCATGGCAAACATGAGAAGACATATCATTTTTCAAAGAATTATTTTTACTTAAACAAATTTCTAATTCTTTTGAAATGAAATCAATTCTCTTTTTAGAGAATCATTTTCTTTTAAAACAAAATCAATTTTCGATGACAAAACATCATTATTTTTCAACACATTATCACAATCATTTTTAGACTTTAAAAATTCATTTTCTTTTAAAACAAGGTCTAATTGAGATCTCAATGAATCCCTTTCATTATAGACCTCAACCTTCTCTTGCAAAACATTATCAAGTCTAGAATGCAAATTCTTATTTTCTTTTTCAATGTCTAGACTTTTCTTTTTCAAAATCTTATATTTCTCAATTAATTTTTCACAAACAATTGAAAGTTCTTCATTCAAAGCATGGGCATCAACAATATCATCACATGAAGAACAAGCATCATCACTATCTAAGTGGGTTTCCGAATGTACCTCAAGGGAGTCATTCCCTTGGACCATGAAGCATTGAGATTCGGATTCTCCACTAGATTCCTCCTCTTGTTGGATTTGTTCTTGAAGCTCGGAGGTGGTGGTTGTTGTTGACAATATATTCCACACTGCAAAAGCGGAATCAATATTAGAAACACGTATAAGATAATCTTTAGGTAAAGTGCTTCTAATAGCCTCAATGGCTTGTGCATTGGCCCCTATATGATCACCATTACCAAGATAGCATTTCTTGGTAGCGGCAAGATAAGCATGTATGCCTAGGGTTTTCAAATACATGGACATCCTAAGCTTCCATACAACAATGTTGGAAGGGTCATAGCGAGGTGGGGTCATGAAGTCCATGGTAAACTAAATGTGTGCAATCAACAAATGCAAACAAGAGATTAGCAAGCAAATGGATCACTCCTAGGATGTTAAGCCTAATGTCAGGAGCACTAACTCTGATACCAATTGAAAGTACACCTAGAGGGGGGGGGGAATAGGTGTAAATGCTAATCTAGAACTAAATTATAAACTTAATGCAAACTAATGCGGAAGCTAATGCAAATGTTGCACAAACTTGATACAATACAACAAGTGTAGCCGAATTCCCCTTGCGAGGCTCTGGACTAACTCCTCTTGATTCCCCTTAAAATGGGTTGAGGTGCTATGTGAAGCTCTTGTTGGATGAGTACAAATTAGGCGCACACACACAAGCAATCCAAGCAATAAAGGATATGGCAATATGATTCACACACAATCAAGCCAAGCAAATATAGATGAATTGCAATAAGAAATATATGCAAGGCAATATGAAACAATGCTCAAACACAAGCAAGTATATATGATGATATGAATGAATGATGCTTGCACAAATGTAAAGAGAGTAAGAGTTGAGAGAAATTGGACAATCGCAAACACAAGGATATGTTCCGAGGTTCGAGCCCCTAGCTCTACGTCCCCGCCTACACCACCGTGTAGGATTTCTAATCCACTATAGGAGTACCAAACTCCTCTCTCAACCTTACAAAGCCACCGAGGCTATACAACCACAATCCACCTCTACCGAAGAGGGATACGGCCCGTAGCCAACTACAACACACACCTCTACCTAAGAGGCTCACAAACCAATCACCCGATCACCTCTACCGAAGAGGGATTCACAAATAAAAGGGTGGTTACAACACAAGAGGTTTACAACAACAACCTCAAACACTTCTCTTTTCTTTCTCTTTTTCTTTTTCCACAAAAACAAGATCCTAATAGATTAGGATAGTATGATAGCTCAAGTGTGGAAACTAAGTGTTTTTGGAAAACAAGCAACAAAGAAAAACTACTTGGGAAATCTCTTGTAAAAGATAGAAAATGCAAGATCACATCAAAATCCCAAATCCTAGTTTTCTTTGATTTTCCAAAAACCCAAAACAATAAAGATGAAATCTTTTTAGCACAAAAACTATTTGAAAAACTTGTTTAAACACTAGAGAAAAACTGAAATTTTTCTTCTTAAAAACCTTGGCCAAAATCCCAAAGGAATGGGGTTTATATAGGCCAAACAGAAAACTAGCCGTTAGAGCTGATGTGGCAGTTCTGACAGGCGTCGGTCGACTGCCCGGTCGACCGGCCAACGGTCATATTTCTGACCGTTGCAAGCCACCGGTCGACTGGTCGGTCGACTGGAAAAAAACAGAGAGCAATCTGCTCTCAATCGGTCGACCGCACGGTCGACCGTCTACAAAACAGCCGACGTGCACGGTTTTGTGCACGTCCGGTCGACTGGCCGGTCGACTGGCCGCTTGGCCCAGTCGACCGTGCAGTCGACTGGCTCAACCTGGCAGACAGCAAAAAAGGTCATATTGGAACACATTTTTGAGGTCTAAAACGTTCGAATTTGGGAATAAGTATATAGGATGAAGTTGTAGATATTGAAGTCTTCTTTTTAATTCAACTTAAATCAAATCAATATCAATTCAGAATTGAAAGTTATCAATAAAATACTGACAGGTGTCAAAACAGAAACTGTAATCTGTTTTCAGAACAAGGACAGATTTCAACCAAATATTTGACAACTTTAAAATTGGAATCTGAAAATGGTTATTAAATAAGAAATTTAGCTCTGAAAGTTATCTTTTAAATGCAAGTTAAATCATGTTATTTGAATATAAAAATAAAAAGTTATGATAATAACTATAGAAGGGTGTAAAGGAAATCCAAAACCGATTCAACCAAAACCAAATACCAAAACATAAAACGTGTGTGTTTGTGCACTTGAGCATATCAACTACACTAAGCTTTACAAATGGATCTAAAACTCATAATCTAAACTAGGATACCTAAGTCTTCCTTGAGGAACTCCATCTTCAAGTAGACTTGCTCCCAAACGCGATCCACCGAGTGCAAAGGGTATGATCTTTAAGCTTTGGCACCGGAATCACCATGATAAGCTTCCAAACACCTTGTTGAAGCTAATCACCAAAACTAATATCCTGCTAATGATCTGAAACTTAGAAACACAAGAATATTAGTAACTATAACTACATGAGTTGATCATCATCAAAACTAGAGTGGAAGGCCTTTGGGCCAACACATGTTATATCCTTAAGTCACTTGTATTACATATCTTGTACACTTTTGTAGACTCAATTCATGTTTGGATAAATATGTATGCTTTAGTTTTGACAAAACATGCATATACCTTGAAGTTTATGTTTTTTTGAATAGTTTTAATGAAAATTGAATTTTTTTCATGATTTATGGTTTTATGTTCATGAAAAAAGATTTTCATGTGTTTTGATTTGATTGAGCTTTATTGTCTTATCTTCATGATTATATTTATTACATGATTTTTATACACTCTATATTTTGTGTTTACTATGAATTTGAATTCATGAGAGTCTATGTGCTTCATAGATTTTTGAGTGTCAATTATTGTGTATTTAGCATATTTTCATGATGTGTGTGTGTGTGTGTGTGTGTGTGTTTTATTTTTTATTTGAAGGATTTCATATTAGTTTTCAAAATTTTTCTAAACTAATTCTTTATTCTTCAAATTGGTAGTGTTTTCAATATATGATAAACTATTTTTAATAATTATTTTTGAAAATTTTTACCCATAAGGATGGTTGGTTGGGTGACCATACCTTGTATGCTTTTTAATGACTATCTTTTTACACATGTGCATGATAGGATGGATGATATAAGTTATACATAATCCTTAATGATATTTTCATTTTTTATACTCATGTTTTCTTATATATGTATGCATCATATTTCAAATTGTTCTGATCATGCATACATATATATGATTTCTTGTGTTAGATAAAAAATCTTATACATACATGTTTTATAGCACAAAATTATTTTATACTAAGCTTGATTTAGTTCTTAATATTAATTGGTATCTTTTACAAGCTTATGCATTTGTTTTTGTTGGTATTTCAAAAAAGGGGAGAAAAATTCTTGATTTTATTTTCAATGGGTATCTTACTCTCACTCTTTTTGAAAAAATATTTTATTTTTAGAAAATGCTTATATTTCACAAAATGGTTTAGAATTTAAACAAAAAGATTGATTTCATGAATTATTTATTTTCAATTGATATAATTTTTTTCATTTTATTTTTCAATTGGTATATTTTTTATATCAAAATATTTTTATTTTAAATTAGTGTAATTTCAATTAGTACATGTTTTTATTTTCAATTGATATATATATTATCAATTGGTATTTTGCCCCTTTGTTGATGATTGACAAAAAGGGGAGAATGATTTAGTTTATATATGCATGTTTATTTGTGCTTATGCATATATATGTTTTATGATTTTGATATCTAAAGTTCTTATTGCATATATTCATTCTATTGGTATCTGAGTTTATTGGTATCTGAACTTCATTGAAATATCTATATATATATGTTTGTTTTTAGCTATGCATGAGTTAAGGTAGAACTTCTATGAAGCTTATCTTTAATTCATACATATATAACTCTATGAGTTTTATCATCATCAAAAAGGGGGAGATTGTTGGCCCAAAGTTCCATCACTCTAATTTTGATAATGATTAATTCATATAATTATAGTACTAAAGATTTTGTGTTTATTAAGTTTCAGATATAGGTGAAGATCATTATTGGTGTTTAGTTTCAACAATAGACTTGAAGTCAAGATTTGAAGCTATCACGTGTTGATTCAAGAGCTCACGCTTCAAGTTCGCATCAAGTACTCGAGATGGAGTCATCGCTTTTTGGATCATGTTTGGATTGAGTCGTTTTGGAGAAGAAGATCTATAAGAAGACTTGTATCTAAGTTTGTCTAGATGTTTGTTTTGTTTAGATCTTATGTAAGGATAGAATAGTTTTGAGTTGCTCAAGTACACACACAAGTTTATAGTTTTTGATTTTTGGTTTAACCATTTCAGTTTCAAGTATATTTTACATGGTTTATAAGTTTCTTGGTTTATATGTGTGTTAGATTCTATCGATACATATTAGAGTTTTGTTGTTTAGTAAAACTTACTTCCATGAGTTCATGTATTTTTGGTTTATCATGTATATGTTTTGTGTTTTGATATATCAAGTATACATATATCGTTTTCATGAATTGATTTCATTAAAAGAAGTTTACAAGGTTTAGATGTATAATGAATTTCATTCATACACATTGATATTCATATGTTTAGAAAACTTATTTTGACGTATCTAGTTCATGTATAAGTTTTGTTTGTATCAAAACTTATTTTAGTATTTATTGTCAAAACAATTATATATCATTTACTATGTATATTGGATTCTATCCATACACACTATGCTTCAAGTGTGCTTCAAATATCTTATTTTTTTGTATCTATACAAGTTTTAAAGAAATCAGTTTTTCAACTCAAAGTTTAATATTTAAAAAATACAATTTTTGGTTTAAACCTTTAATTTCTATATCTCAAAAACAGTTCACATGTTTGTAATATGTGTTGATTTTTTTATCACACATATTTGTACTTCAATTTATTTACATGAACTTATTTTTGTGAAATTTATAAGATTTTATTGGAATTTATATGGGTTTCAAAGTTTAAGTTTTTAACCTTAATATTTGGGTGCTTAGGCTGCTTGTAGTCGATCGACCGATCGACCGAAGCATGGCTCGGTCAACCGGGCAGTCGACCAACGTGCACAGAAACGTGTACCTGCCCGGAGCCTTGGCTCGATCGACCGATTGGTCAACCGTAGTAAGGAGCGGTCGACCGACTGGCTCACCCAACTCTCGAGTAGGGGCCGGTCGACAGATAGAGAGTTAAAACTCTCTGTGCTTTGGGGGCAGTCGACCAGGTGGTCGAGTGACAACCCAAACGTTTAAAAATTTGACCGTTGGCTAGTCGACCAGGCGGTCGATCGACAGGCCAATCTGGCCTGTGTTCAGCCCCTAACGACTAGTTTTCTGAACCTCTATATAAAGGGTTCATTTAGCTAGTTTTTGACAAGATTTTCAAGAGCTAAAATTTTCCCACTTCAGCAAGTTTTTAAAACAAGTTATTGATCTCCAAATACATATCTTTATTTAGTCTCAAAGATTTTGAAAAATCAAAGAAAAACAAGTTTTGGGATTCTGGTTTCTTGTTCTAAATTTGTATATCATTTCTAGAGTTTTCTCAAGTGTTTTCTCTGTGTATTTCTTTTCTAAAATCTTTGTTCACTCACATACTTGAGCTTTTCATTACAAATCTATCCTCTGAGATCTTGTATTGTGAGAGGTGTTTTGTTTGCGGTCATTTGAGATTACCAAGTATTGTTTGTAATCTTTGTGATCACCAAGTTATAATTTTCTCTTTACTTTGTGCTTGGCTTTGTGCCTACCCTTTTGTATAGAGGTGTGAGAGATTTGGAGCTGTGTACTCCGGATTGTAAGTTGTAATTCCCCGGTGGAGGTCCCTTTGTGGAAGGTCTTTGGTGGACATAATGAAAATCCTTCTGTGTGAAGGCAGGGACGTAGAGCAGTGGCTTAAACCTCGAACATATCCTTTTATTTGTTTTTGAATCTCTCTATCTCTCAACTCTATATTCTCTTTATATTTGCATTGTTATTATTACTCATATCCATACATGCTAGATAGTGTCTGTGTGCTCACATTAGTATTCAACCAAGAGAGTTATTGAAGCACCTCAAGTCATAATTTAGAGGAATTGTGAGAAGTTTTAGAGCTCTTCATGGAAAATTCAGACTCACTCTTGATTATACATTGTGTGTTAGTGTAAAAATTTTAATTCCGCATTATTTGTCATATAGATTTGCACTACACCTATTCACCCCCTCTCTAGGTGTATTTTTCATAGATGTGTATGCATAAACAACCATCCATCCATCCAATTCTCCATCCACCAATTTTATAATAGGCCAATGAACTCATTCAATAGACTGAAAAAGAAATCACACAAATTAATTAAGTATAAAAGCAAACTAACTACAAAAATCTGAAGCAAAATTTACAAAAACAAAAGCAGCTAAAAAAGAACTAAACAATTGCTAATCACAAAAGCAACTATAAGATAACTGAATAACTCCAAATCTTCCCCCCCTTTTGTCAGACATCAAGAAGGGATCATTATATGCTTCTTATTTCAAAATCCCCATCCTCTTCTTCTTCCTCGTCATCATCATCAATCTCTTCGTCAGCAGGTGCAACCATCTAAGGGGATGCATGCCAGGTAGCAAAGGGAGGGTCAGTGGAGATAAGAGGACAAGCATACTCGGTGGAAGGTAGAATCTCATAACCAAATTGAGGATGGAGGTTAGAGACATGCCAGGTAGCAAAGGGAGGGTCAGTGTAGCAGTGAGTAGCAGCAAAGTGAGATTGATTATTGAGAATTTAGGATTGGTTCTCAAGAATCCTCTCTAGATGTGATAGAATGTGAGACTTAATGAGAATCAGGAACTGGAATCCAGTTTCCATTATCTCATGAAGAGCAGAGTAAGGATTAGAGGTAGAAGATGTTGGTTTTGAGTGTGATGGAACTTGTGGTTGAGCTTGAGAAACTTTCAAAGGATGAATCTTCTGACGGATTAGAAAAACATGATTTAAGGGACCAAGAGGAGGAAAGAACTCAACTTCTGAAACATTAACATCCCAGTGTTTAAAAAAGCTGGGTGAGAAGTATCCCATAGGGTAATTTTCTAGTCTCAATATTTGGGGATGTCATAGTGTCAGAGATGAGTCTAGAAGGTTAAACGGGCAGAGAAGTCAAGATGTAGTATATGAGAATGAGAATACATCCCTCGTGCTTGAGTAAAATTCCTTGATTTTGAAACAATATTATGCATGATGATTTTTGCACAGATTTGAAATTCAAGAGTAAATTGAGGAACATACTCATTATGATCAAACCAAGATTGGGATCACCATGGATAAGAGCAGATGCAGTTTCACAAGATTAATCTAATGGATAATGATCAAATGTTTTGAGAGAAACATTATACACATCAAATCTTTTATAGCGTATGTTAAGAAATTTAGCCAAGTCTTCGCGTGTCATGCGAATATTGACTCCACCAACACGACTACAAAGATCAGAACATTTTACGACAAGATTTGCATAAAATATATTAATGAGATGAGGACAATAATTTTCATTTATCTCAAGAAATTCTTTCCATCACATGAAATCAAATAGGGACCCAATTTGAAGTTCATCAAAGTCTAGGAAGTGAATTTTTCTCCCAGGGATAATGTTCTTTTTGAAGTAAGATTTCTCAAATTTCTCTTAGGTTTCATCACTCACAAAGGAAGGAAAGGGTTCAAAATTGAATTTAACCTTGCTAGATGAAGAACCACCTTCAATCCTAGAACATTTACTGCTAGACATGATGAATCAAAGAGATAAAGACTGAAAAATGAAGAGGAATTGAGAGTTTACCAAAAGAAGATGATCTAGGGTTTTGGATAAAATCCACAGCAAAAACTGAGCAGACATGGACCAAAAATGACGAGAAAACTTGAGAAACAAACTTGAAAATGTATTTGTTGAAGAAATTTTTGAGTTAAAGAGAAGATGGTGGAGAGATCTAGGGTTTGGAGATGAGAGGAAATGGTTGGTAACTAAGAAGAAGGCAGATCGATCGAAGGGAATTAGGGAGAAGGAAGAGAGAGTGTTTTAAGTTGCAGAACTCACAGAAAACGCACTCGCTTTTGAAAGTAGTTCTCGGGCTTTCAAAAGCAAACCTCATTTACAGAGTGCACAACGGGCATCTTTCAAAAGCTAAACTCAGCTTTCGAAAGGGACATGCAAGTTTTCAAATTTTTTGAGAAAACAGAAATAAAAATTTTAAAAAAATATTTTAAAAAAATCTTAATTATCTATCAATCCAATAAAATTGTATTCAACCATATTTTATGGAAAAAATTAATTTTAAAACATTTTTCATGCACTGTATCATACAAAATGCACACAAGGATAATCATATATCACAAAAAATTCACAATACGCATATAAACTTGAAAATTGCAAACATTCAATTCACCGCATTTAAATAAAAATCTGTTATAATCAAGTGATTTTGTAAATATGTCAGCTAATTGCATATCATTTGACATATAGTCTATAATAACATCACCTTTTTCAAAGTGATATCTAAGAAAATGGTTTCTAATCTCTGTGTGCTTAGTTTTACTATTTTGATTTACATTCTTGGTCCTGTGTACCTTGCTCGTGTTATCACAATAAATTTTGATGTAGTCAAACACAAATCAAAATTCTGGAGAGTATGTTTCATCTAAAGAACTTGTGCACCATAAGTTCCGGCTGCAACATACTCCGCCTCGACAGTTAAGAGAGCAGTTGAGTTTTGCTTTATAAAGAACCATGAAATAAGACAATTTTTTTTAAAAATTGACAAGTTTCACTAGTACCCCTTCTATTAACTCTACAACCAATATAGACAACATCCAAATAACTAGTCATTTCAAGTTGATCAGTTTTTGGATACCACAAACACATTTCAATCGTGCATTTAAGGTATCAAATAACACGTTTAACCGCAGTTAGATGAGAGTCTTAGGGGGCATGATTAAAATCTAGCATATAGACACACGCTAAACATGATGTCAGGTCTATATGTAGTTAAATATAATAAATTACCTACATGCTTCTAAAAAGCTTAATATTAGCATTTTTACTTGACTCATTCTTGTCAAACTTGGTGGTGCTAACCATGTGTGTCTTACTTGTTTTTTGCGTTTTCTAGTCCAAACTTTTTGATCTAACTCTTGGTATACTTGCTTGATTCAAGAATATCCCATCGCTCTGTTGTTTGATTTGAAGGCCAAAAAAGTAGTTTAGCTCTCTTATCATACTCATCTCAAACTCTTCCTTTATATATATTTTAAATTCTTTGCACAAAGAATCATTAGTAGAACCAAATATAATAATGTTTGAATAATCAAAATATCATTTTCAACATGCTTTGTAAATAAAGTAGTATCAAGTTTGCCCTTAACAAAATATTTTTCCAAAAGAAAATTACTAAATTTCTCATACCAAGCTCTTGGAGCTTATTTTAAACCATAAAAAGTTTTCTCCAATTTAAACACATAGTCGGAGTGTGTAAGATAGACAAGGCAGGGAGTTGTCCCACATACACTTCTTCTTCCATGTATCCATTTGGAAAACACTCTTTACATACATTTGATATAATTTAGATTCTTTATATGAGGCAAATGCTAGAGTCATACGAATGGTTTCAAGAAGTGCAACCGGTGCAAAGGTTCCTCAAAATCGATTCACTTGATTTAATTGTAACCTTGGGTAACTAGCCTAACCTTATTTCTAACTACGTTATTGGACTCATCTAGCTTATTTCTAAACACCCATATACTATGTCTTTAGATCTGATAGGAGTAGAGTAGTCATGATATCCTTAATTGATTTGAGAGACGATTTGACTTATTTTTCAAATTGACATGCATCACAAATGCGGTCTTTTTCAAATTTTAATTTTGACAACCTTTCACTACGTCCTTAGAACTGATAGGGAAAATGCTCAAAAGAAACATAACCTAACATTCTATATCATTACCATGAATCTTCATTTATGGTGGATATACAAGTCATATTGCACTTAAGATTTAGCATGTCAATAATATAAACAGTATTTCTCTAAAATTGAAAAAAAACACATTCATCATTATCATCTACTATTCTATAACAAGTGAAATAAAAAATAACTTTTAAGCCTGTAATGTCCCGATCTCGTGGGTACGGAGACATTACTGTGACGTATATATGAAGGACAAAAATACCTTCACATATATACGTTAATCATCAGTACAAATAAGAATCAGAATACAAAAGTATAGTGATAATATATTCCAGCAATAATAACATAAGTACACAAATATCACAGAGCATGATATAATATTCCAAGAATATTAGATCACCAAGAAGAACAAAAGCATGATTTACGATATAAAAAGACTGAAAAATACTCACGAGCAGAAAGATGAGAATCTCGCGAGCCGATCAAGAGGGCTGGAAGAAAAGGAGCTCTTGACAAACAACCACTAATCCACGCTTCTGCTGCGCTCTCTGATTAACTACGTAAGGCCACTACGGTCCAGGCTCCTGAATCTGGACATGAAAGTCTAGGGTTGTCAGAAACTAATCCAGCGAGTATGTAAGATGAAGCTAACTGGCGTGCACAGGCAGTCACACGTGTACATAATCAAGTGATGTGATTCATGCACATAAGTACAGGCAATGACCAGTAACATAAATGGAAATCAAAGAATCAGTAGCAAATCTAAAATCAAGTAAGTACATGTATATCGATAAATCTGATTCAGAAAACATGCATAGAAAATGGTGTTGAGAGCATAGGTACACATAAACATGTAAAGAGACATCAAGCATGCGATAAATATAAGTATGAACAAAACTAGTTGTACAATCTCAGATTATGAATTTATGAGATTGAATGTCAAGGAGATAATCCAAATAAAGAACCCTCACATATATATATATATATATATATATATATATATATATATATATATTATATATATATATATATATATATATATATATATATATATATATATATATATATATATCATATATCTCAAGTCATCATAGGCTGCGTTTATGCAACCCGAGTTGCTTTAAAGTAACATAGCAAGAAACGGTAACCCAGAATAAGCAAGTCAAGTGATTCAACACAGTAGCACAGATATCATATGTAAGTGGCAGGCAGGATACTGTATTGTGTCGCAAGTCTCACAAGTATAGGTTAAGTATAACACTAGTCAGATGTCAATAGCATGTTATTATTATGTTATTAAGACTTATCTGATTTGTCTTCATAGGTATGCGTCCCATTCCACAAACCTCCAATATAGATCAGAGAGTAAGTTATTGGAACTGATGGGACTCGACGAACCATGTTTAGAATGGGTCTCGTGCATGCCCGAGACAACGGTACAGGAGTATCCGGTATTGAGCCGAAATGTACCTCTATGTACCGAACTTATTGTATACCCGAACATGAATAGGATGTCATCATCCTATAAGAATAGACCCAGTGGCTTATGGCACACCCGGCAGGAGATCAGGAGAGCAGGGGTGCCAGTACACCCACAAAAACACTTGGTGGCCTCTAAGTAGAATCTCCAGTATTAGTTGTACAATATTTGTATGGCTACCATAAACATGGAAACTATATCGGTATCCATTAGTTTTCCCATTTCGATGTAAGTTGTTTAATTATTACAGATTATATCCATGTATCGGTTTAAAAGGATCAACGGGAGCATAGTATCAGGAGTCTCCTGATTAGTCTACAATTCTATATTATTATATCGTATTTCCTACCGATTTATGAATAAAATATCATTCTTAATTGCATTTTGGTCTACTTTGCAGATAAATAAAAAGTACAATGGCCAAAGGGTAATAAGAGCTTAATTAAACTCATTTTTGGAGAATTAAATCTGAATTTCTTAGAGGCCAAGTAAGGGATCTTCTAGAAGATGCATTGAACCTAGACCTTTGCGTACGTCAGATGAAGATCCGGACGAATATACCCAAAATAGAATATACCAGGAAGGTCCTCGAAGCCAGGAGACATTTCTCGCCAAAATCAGGGATTTAGTTCCCTATTAGCCGCGTTTCCGCGGCAATGTAGTGGGTCCACGTGTCGATCTTCAACGCGTGGCCCCGTCTCGCCTTCCAGATGCTTCTTTTGCCTATAAATAGGGCAGGGCTTGGCCAAAACGCATGCAGTTTTGGATTTAGGCTAGGTTTTCTATCTTTGAGTGTAGGTTAGTGTAGGTGTTCTTCTTCTTTTATTTTGTATTTTCTTTTCTTTTTAGATCATGTATTAGGGCAAAGAGATTCAGAGAGAGAAAGAAAGAGATTGATGTAATAGATGGTGACAATCTATGTAAAGGTGTCTCCTTTCTTCTCCATTGTAATCTTCTCCATCTTCTACATGATACTTGACTAACTTCTTCTCATGACAATCTAACTACTAACCATTAACCATCTAACCTCTTACTTGATAATCCACATGTATCTACTCTACAAGGCCTTACTCTTGCAAGAGCCATCGATGGCTCATGATGATAGATTCTAACATTTTAATATTTCTAACACCTAACCCACTAACTTGCTAGCTTGCAAATGCTAACTTTATTTCATGCTCACCTCTAACTGATTTTGATGATTTAATAGTAACTTGCAACTTGTTATGTGGTATGGATATGTTGTTTTAATGTAAAAGAACAATCTTATGGGTCATGCTTTGTATCGTCTCTTGAAGCCAATGATTAGTAATGGCAAAGGATCCATGTGAGGCAACTATCACTAAGAGATTAGCATGGTTAGTGGAGCAATTGGTAGTTAGTAGCCATGAGTTTTTTTATCTTATTTTAAAAACTAATTCCAAAATCTTTTATCATTTTTCCATTGTTGTTTTCACCATTCTCTTAATTCACCTTTGTTTCATTTTCCTTTTTGCTTTCCAAATTACTTTTCTTTCATTTTCACATCGCCGAATTCATCGCCTTCTCCAACTATCATTTCTGAATTTCTTTTCTTTTAATTTCTTTTTTATTCTTTAAATAAAGAAGTACTTGTTAACAACCGACGTGAATAAGAACTGTTAATGCTTCTATCGCCTCTCGTCCTTATGGATTCAACCCATTGAGCCAATGCTATAACAGAAGTATCGAGGGAACATTAGCACATACGAGCTTTTACAGTGCTTTCATAAATACAAATTTTTGAGTGCTGTTTTCCGATCGATCAAATTTTTGGCGTCATTGCTAGGGACAGGAATGGTTTTAATTTCACGTTTTTGTTAACATATTCTTTTCTGTTTTGGTGTGCAGGATAATCTTTACAGGAGCTTAACATTACAAAACAAATACTGGCTTTGCATCTCCCTGCTCTAGAAAGTAGGAACCCAGCTTCTAAAGAAAAGTCGCGCAAACGCGACTTTTTACTGCGAAAACGTGACTATTTTGTGATAATTGTGTATCTTGTTCTGGGTTGTGTTCATTATAATAGCTAGTTGATTTATACCATTACTTTCCTGCTTTAATTGCCTACACACTGCAGTAATTAAAGAACTAAAATACGATATTTGGACGCTTTTAAAACATTTGCATTTAGGCACGTGTCAATTCAATTCCAATATACTGTCTGTTGTTGTGATCTAGATTGAGGTGTACATATGGCATTGCATATAGTATAGGATAAACACGTGAGTGATTTACTCACTTTGTGTTATACTCTTGTCTATATTGCACACTTGCACGAACTGGACTTAAGGGCAAAACCCATACAAGATAACGTGGAGATTTCATCACCCTTCTTTAGCCCAAAAACCACCTCCCCACTCACACAACCCAAGTCCTAATAAAATTGATAGACATTGGCCTTTAGGAACATCTCAGACTCATTAAGAGATTGACCGAGAGTGAAACTTATTTTGAATTTTACTCTTATGAAATCAGTGTTTAAGGTTGGGGATTAAGAGGCTACGCCTCGAAGATACTGTGGTCTAGTGTAATTAAGGCCCGTTACTTACACACGGATACCTCGCGCCTTATTTTGCCCTTACCTGGCCGCATTAGCTTGTGGTTAGATTCAAGCAACATCCCCCGGGTAATCGACCAGTTAGGAGTCGTTTAGGTTTAGGTAAACCCTAGCATAGGCTTGTTTTGCTTTTCTTCCTTTTTTTGTTTGTTGTTTGCTTTTTTTTGGTTTGTGATTGTTTGTGAAATGGAATTCAACAATAACAATTCTTTCAATCCTAATATAAATCCATATTTCACACCGATCCCATTTATTTCGGATAATTTCAACCCGATTTTTTACAATATGAACCAACCAAATACACCGGATTGGCCTTATCCGAATCAATACAACCTATACCCCAATCTTTTAACAATAATTTTTAAAATAATTTCAACTCGTCACAAAGTCAATAGGGATTCAACTCCTCCAAGTCAAACTTTCTACCACCTTGTCTACAATTTTCACAATCTCTGTTTCCCAATTTTGAAGAAAAATCTGAGTTCGAAAATAATATTGAAGCCATGCAAGCCATGCTTGAGTCCCAACAAAAGAAGCTCCATTCACCAATTCCATAATATTTTCATGATTCATCCTCAGTTTCACCTATTTAAAATGACCAAATATTTGTTTTGAAAATGAGTATGAAATGCTTTAGTGAGTCTGAGCTTCAATCTCAAAATATGTTGGACTCACAATCTTCACTATCTTTTCAAAACTAAGATTCTTATACTCCCTTTCTGGACCATCCACTTGAAGAAAAATCAAGTCTAGAAAAGAATATAGATATCTTATAGGAGTCCGCATTACAATTTTAAAAATCTTCTTCTCAGTCTATTGATAGGTTGGAAACACAATTAAGTCAATTGGTCAACATTTATAGGAATGAGGAAACTCTCCCTTATCAATCTTTGACCAATCCAAATATCTCTAATTCTATCAATTTGACCCATGACTCTTGTTGTTTTGGAAATCAAGATTCCTACACTCCTATTCTAAAGCATCCACTTGAAAAAATATCACATCTAGAAAATAGTATAGAAGTCTTGCAGGAGTCCGCACTATAATTTCAAAAATCTTCTGCCCAGTCTATCAATAGGTTGGAAACACAATTGAGTCAATTGGTTAGCATTTATAGGAATGAGCAAACTCTATCTTATCAACCTTTAACCAATTCAGATATCCCTAACTCTATTGATCTGACCCAGGACTCTTGTCATTTTGAAAACCAAGATTCAATTTCAGTCCACCCATCTGAACTTGACCAAACCTCAAATGCTAAAAATCTTATTGACATTTTGGCAAGTTATCCTTTTCCTGAGATTGAAGTTGAGCATGATATGATCCTGAACATCAACTTGATAATTTAATTTCACTTCCTAATTCAATCTTGACTGAGGTGTTTTTACCTGATTTCAGGCCTTTTTCTGAGTCAGTATTGGATCCTGTGCCAGTCTATTGTGAAACTGAATCACCAATCATTTATGATCATCATATTGAACTTGACCAATTTCATACTTTTAAAAGTCCCATTGACAAATTAGCAAGTTTTCATTTTTATGAATTGAACTCAGACAAGAATGTGACTTTGATCCTCAAATTTGTGATCCAGTTCAAATTCCTGACTCAATATTGACTCCAGTTTTGTTACCCAAATTGAGCAGCATTTTAGAGTCAGTTTTGGTTCTCATATCTGTCATTCTTGAACTTGAATCACCTATCCTAGAAAGTCACATTCCATTATAGGAAAATGAGTGTGGACTTGAGTTTAACTTCTTGATTTGGACCCACTTCCTGAACCAATTTTGACTCCTAAACCTTCACTTGACTTAAGTCTTTTTCCTGAGTCGGTATTAGTTCCTGTTCTTCCTGAGTCCAAATCAATCATTCCATTCTGGGACAAGGGTCATGATAAATTTGACTCTGAAATTATTTTAAAATTTGGCATTAGATGGGGTAAAATTCATAATAAAAATCATAAATATATACATCATAATAATGGGTTGTATTTTAGAGGCCTCTGGTGGATTCCTTCGGACTCCACGTAAATCGGATTGGGCTGCGTTTCGTGGACCAATCAGTCTGTCACTGGAACCACCACCTTGAGGTGATTTTTCCTTCCCTCTCTATTTGTTTCATGCATATATATATATATATATATATATATATATATATATATATATATATATATATATATATATATATATATTCACGATGCATTGATATGTATGAGATAAGTGTGGGGGAAAGTTTACTAACATAGAGTTTTTAGATTTTCTTTATTTTACACTTTTTTTAGGAGTCTTTCTTTTACACTTCTTTTAGGATACTTTTAAAAAATTTCCTTTTGTATAAGATTTTTTTTAAAACTTTTTGAAACAAGAGACAAGTTTTGATCTATTTTTAAGAAAATTAAGATGATCTTAGAAATTAAGGAAGCCTTAATTATGACATCTTAAACCCAGTCGAAATAATAAATCTTGTTCAAAATTATAGGTTATGTAAGATAAATTGGAAAGATAATTTTATCGTGAATTTTTTTACCTTAATAATATGAACTTCACAATTACACATTTTTGGGATGGAAACAAAGACCTAAAATGCCAAAAGTAAAAAAATAAATAAAAAGAAAATATATATATGGTATAATGAATAAAAAATCACTTATTAAGCTGGATAATTATGCCTCAAGAAGCATGATTATTTATGCCTAAAGGTGGTAATAAAGAACAAATAATCCCTTTAGTTTTGTGGCCTTATTTACTCGAGTCCTTAAATCCGAGTGATGTTTTCTCATCTGGTGCCCTAAGATCGTCTGGTTTGAGAGTCATCGGTTAAAGGTTCACTACAGGGTGAACTAGAAGCCTAATGAAGCTAAGAGAAGAATATATATAAATAAATGACTTGATGGTTAGAGTTGAAATCCAGAAATCTTCACTATCACAAAGTGCATATTATCTAGGTTTTATGAAGGATAAAATATTCAAATCTAATTTTGAATTTTTACTTTAATTGAAGATAAGATCTTGCATATAGACTAAGTTTAAGGAAGAATAATTTTTGGTGGACTTATGACCTTAGATCACTGATATTTTTGTTAAAATATTTCAAAAACTTGTCTCTCTTTCAAAATGTGTTTTCAAAATACTGACATTTATCTTCTTTCTTTATGAATTTTATGGGTGCAATCTGCTAAAACCCCTCAGGAGACAAAACTCCTCCTCTAGGGTAACCTAGAGGTTTAACGGCTTGTTGCACACACTCAATGCAATCGCGTCACTTGCGAAGTGGTGTAATAACATTTGTAGTATAGTTTTTTATTTTCTTGTTTTGCTCGGGACGAGCAAAAGATAAGTGTGGGGGTATGATTATTCTACAATTCTGCATTATTATATCGCATACCCTACCGATTTATGAATAAAATATCATATCTAATTGCATTTTGGTCTACTTTGCAGATAAATCAAGAGTCCAATGGCTAAAGGGTAATAAGAGCTTAATTAAACCCATTTTCGGGTAATTAAATCCAGATTTGTTGGAGGTCAAGCAAGGGAGCTTCTAGAAGATGCATTGAACCCAGATCTTTGCATACGTCAGATGAAGATCCGGACAAATATACCTAAAATAGAATATACCAGGAAGGTCCTCAAAGCCAGGAGACGTTTCTCGCGAAAACTAGGGATTTAGTTCCCTGGTTTTGCCATGAAAAAGCAGCAATTGCCACTTTTTCGCGCCAATGTAGTGGTCCACGTGTCGATCTTCGACGCGTGGCCCCATCTCGCCTTCCAGATGCTTCTTTTGCCTATAAATAGGGCAGAGGTTGACCGAAATGCAAGCAGTTTTGGATTTAGGCTAGGTTTTCTATCTTTGAGTATAGGTTAGTGTAGGTGTTTTTCTTCTTTTATTTTGTATTTTCTTTTCTTTTTAGATCATGTATTAGGGCAGAGAGATCTAGAGAGATAAAAAAAGAGATTGATATAATAGATGGTGACAATCTATGTAAACGTGTCTCCTTTCTTCTCCATTGTAATCTTCTCCATCTTCTACATGATGCTTGGCTAACTTCTGCTTCTCATGGCAATCTTGTTGGAACTTTCTTTTGATAATATATTTGTGAAGACATATCATTGGAGCCCTATCTTACAAGCTTATTCAAGAGTTCTACATGATCAAGACTTCCCAAGAGAATGTCTATGAATGTGTATTGTAATATTTAATAGTATGTTAAAAGCCTTGAAACACACACACATCATAGCCCTATTAGTCAACTTATACCCTTTAGTAGTCGACTTATACATGGTATAGTCGACTTGACAATTTTATAGTCGACTAACGTTTGTCCTGCAAAGATATCAACTCTCTTTTTTTGATCTATATGCATTATTAATCGACTTGACAGTCCTTATATTCGACTAATACATGACCTAGTCGACTAATCATATTGTTCTGGTCGAATAGTTTCAGTTTTCAGAAACTTGTCCTTTGTTTTAATCTTAACCTATTTGACTTGACATCATTAGTAGTCGACTAAACCAGTATAAATTGCCTACCCTAGTTGACTAACCCTACTCCTAGTAGACTAATAGCAGTTTCTGACTGTTGGACAGTTTCTATTTTCTGGTGTTTTATCCAACGTTATTCAACGTTTCAAATTTCAAAATTGACCTGATAACTGATTAGTATCCAATATTGCATATTTTACATCATAACTCCCATGCATATTACAAATAAATATGTGATTTTTACTCCTCTTCTCTACATATTTGCAGGTACATACTTAAAGGAGAGATTTCCAAGTAATCACTTAATTAACACTAATTAAGTGATTAATCCATGATTAAGATAAAGCCAAATTCAATCCAGATCTAGAGAGATCCGCGCGCCAATTGGAGAATCCAAGTATACCACGTGGCTAACAAACTCTCAACTGATCTCCAACAGAAAGATCCGGATCAACGGCCCAGATAGTGCCGCGATTTCCCGCCAAAACGCGGCAATCTTGGGGTTGTTGAGATCCGGATTTTGTGGCAACAAACTAGGCTCTCGAAGCTTCTCATTTCTGCTATAAATACTCCACCTTCACCTGCGTACAAAGACTGAATGGAGAAGAGAGGAGATTAGTTTAGTTGTTGTAATTTTCATGTATTTTTCTCTTTAGGTTTTGTTCTTTAGATCCCTCTTCTTCTTCCCTAGAATTCAATGTAAAAGAGAGTGATTGTGAGGGAGAGAGCTTGTGTAATCAAGGGTGACACTTGAAGCAACAAGGATTGATCCATCCTCCTTCCTCTACTTGAAGCTTGGTTCTAGTTTTCTTGCATTCTTACTTGCTTTATTTCACTTCTTGCTTTAATTACTTGCAATTTACTTCCATGCTTTGTTTTACCTTTCTTATGGCTTGTTCTAGCTAATTCTTTCTCCATGTACTAGTTTACCACTAGATTTGCCATCTTAGCTAACTCAAGTGTGATTGCTCTACTTCATCTTGCAAGTGTATGATCTTCTCTTCTCCGATGGTTAAACCACCGTCTTCCAAGTGAGAAAGCAATTAGGTCAACACGCTAGACGAACCCTACGCCAATGGAGTGACAACATTAGGCACGCATTCGCTATCAAGAAGTCTAGTAAGTCTTGGCAAGCTAGCAAGGTAAGCTAGTCATGGTGTTCTTTCATTCAAGCTTCTTTAAGTTTTCTTTCCTTTTCTTGTGAATAAACCAATCCCAATCTTGATTTCTTTTCCACTTCCACCATGAACATATCCATCCTTTCTTTTAGTTTCTTTTTCACTTAAGTTTATAAGCAAGAGAAGAATACTCGTTTGTTCACTTCACTACCACACGTAAAGCTTCCATCGCGAGCTCTCCCTGAGATTCGACTCGGTATAGCCCTGTGCTATAGCGGAGACAAGAAAGGGTACATCAAATACATTTGCTACATAATAAGTACACCCTCTCTAGTCTTAATCAATTTTTGGCGCCGTTGCCGGGGAGAGCAACGGTATTTTTAAAAGTGAGAAACTAAACGATATTTCTTCTCTGTTGCAGGTACAGGTTGAAGATACAGAATATCTTGCACAGAAAAAACATATAAGTGGACCTGGGCCTCTGCTCAAGAAAGCAGAGCCCAGGATCCCTCCAAATTGCCGCGTAGCCGCGGTATTTTGCCGTGGGAACGCGGCAAAGAGGAGTTCACTTCTAACAATTTTTCTGCAGGGATTGCTGCTTTGCAAATTACTTCTGCTGATATATCTGAAATCTTGTATTCTTCACCTGATATTTGCTAATCAACAGTAAAAGATTTGGTGTAAATTGATAAAAATTGTTTAGACATCTTGCATTATAGGCACGTGTCTTTCAATTCTTTACATTTACTGTTGAAGAGCGCGTGGGACAAGGTACGTAAGCATAAGCATATAAGACTAGGACTCACTCGTTGTATGATTTAATTCCGCTTTGAGTGATTCTTGGTTGTTTACATCGTACACTTGCACAATCAACTTTAAGGGCAAAACCCATAACAAAGATAAGGTGGGAGGTCATTACCCTTTCCTTAGCCCGAAAATCATTTTCCCACGCACTCACAATCCCAAGCTTGTAAATAAAATTTGATAGACGTTGGCCCTAGGGACATCCGGACTCACTTAGGAGATTTTCCTAAGGGGGAAAAGTGTTGGAAATTGACTTCTGTAAAATCAGTGTCTAGGAAAGGGTTGAGGGCCGAAAGCCCGAAGGTTGCTGGTTACTTAATTAAGGAACGTCTCCGGACGAAAAACCTCCCACCAACCTTACACTTCCCTGGCTGATTTGCTTATAGTCAGAGTCTACACCAAACCTCCTGTGGACAGTCTATTTAGGAGTCATCTAGGACCAGAAACTCTAGACAAGCTTGGATTGATTTTTTTCTTTTGTTGTTTGTTATTTTTTTTTTCGCTGGTGTGATCGGTGCACGTTGTTTGTGATTGTATATACGATAGTGGTTTTGTGATCCTAATTCTACACTTGCACTTACACATCCACTTCACATCATGACCAACAACGTCTCACTTCAGGATCGATTTTATCCGATTCGCACCTCCATTCCTTCATGCATTCTTCTCCCCGAGCCTAATGGAAATCACTTCGAGCTGAAACCACAATTCATTAGTACACTTCCCCACTTCCATGGTTTAGAGTCTGAGGATGCGTACCTCTTTATTCGAGAGTTTGAAGAGGTATGCCAAATGATGAGAATTTCCCAACTGTCTGAGGATGCTGTTAGGTTACGGTTCATACCGTTTGCACTTAAGGATTTAGCTAAGAAATGGCTTTATAATCTTCCTGTCAGTTCCATATCTTTATGGGAGGATTTTGTTAAAAGCTTTCTTAAGAAATTCTATCCTATCCACAAAACAGCCCTCATGAGAAAGAACATAATGCAATTCAAGCAGGAAACAAATGAACCTTTCTGGAAGTATCTTGAGCGTTTCAAAGACCTTCTTGCCCTGTGTCCCCATCACGGCATAGAGAAATGGCGTCTATGCCAGATTATCTATGATGGATTAGATTACCAAATGAAAACCCTTTTAGAATCCATGTGCCAGGGGGAATTTTTGAAAAAAGATGAACATCAGGGGTGGGATCTCTTTGAAACCCTAGCTGAAAAAACCATTCAGTGGGAGTCTTGTCCTGACAAATCCACTTCCACCACTTCCAGAACTGGTACACACTCCAAAGAATCCTCTCTAGCTGCAGAAACCAAGATCACACAATTAATAAAGAGGATAGAACTGCTTGAGTCAAAAGGAATTCTATGGTCAACCAGGTCAACCCATTGCCTTTGATTAGACCAGGTTGCACCAACTGTCATGACCTTAGTCATGTCTTGGAGGAGTGTCCATTATCTCAGCTCCACTCATATCAGGAGAACATGAATGCAGTATTGACCAGACCCAATCATCATCCATACTCCAACACTTACAATTCAGGATGGCAGAACCATCCAAATTTTCATGGAGTCAGTCTGGTCCTGAGCATCATATGCTACCACTTCCATATCCATACAATGCTCAGTTTCATCCATCCAGTTTCGATCAGAATTCACTGTATGTTCATCCATCTCAAAGTCCACCACAGTCATATCAGTCTTATCAGAATCTTCTACCATTCTACCAATCACAATTCCAATCTCCATACCCTCAACATCCACCCCAAAATAATTCCGAAATATCTGAGTTGAAACAAATGATAGAAACCTTAACAAAAAACCAGCAGCAGGAGTTGAATGAAATGAAGGTCCAAATTGGGCAATTGGCTGAGAATCAAAGAAATTTGTTCAAAATCAGCCATTGCTAAATCCCAAAGTTGAAGATTCAGGACCCAGTCACTGTCATGCCATTCATACCCTGAGATCTGGTAAACAAGTTGACAATAAGGTTTTTAGTTCACAATCTCATCCAGTACCAAAGCCAACACCTCATGTCCCAATACAACCAACTTTTGACAAACCATCCTCTAGTGCAGAGCCATCCACATCTCAAGCCAAGGGGAAAGAAAAGGTAGATGAGCAACCTTATAAGCCTAGAGTACCATATCCAAATAGGCTTCTAAATAACAAGTCAAATGCTCACATGGAGAAAATAAAAGAAACATTCAATAAGGTCCAAATTAATGTCCCTCTTCTTGATGCCATTCAACAAGTGCCATCATATGCCAAATTTTTGAAGGAAATGTGCACCAAGAAGAGGAAGACCCAAGTCCCTAAAAAAGTCTTCCTTGCATCATCCATTAATGAGTTGCTCACTGGTCCAATTCCTGTTAAGTACAAAGACCCAGGGAGCCCCACCATTTCATGCATCATAGGACAGACTACAATAAATAGGGCACTTCTTGATTTGGGGGCCAGCATTAATCTCCTACCTTTCTCTGTGTACCAACAATTGGGGTTAGGTGATCTCCTCCCGACCCAAATGACCATCCAATTGGCTGACCGCTCTGTTACTAAACCCAAGGGGATAATTCAAGATGTCCTGGTCAAAGTTGGAGAATTCTTTTATCCTGTTGACTTTGTTGTCCTTGAAACAAAACCAGTGTCAAATTCCAATCAAAGGGCACAAATTCCTGTCATTCTGGGACGACCATTCCTGGCTACTGCAAATGCAATCATTAATTGCCGGAATGGATCAGTGAGGTTGACTTTTGGTAACATGACACATGAACACAATGTCTTCCACACACAGCCTCATAAAATAAAAGATCAAACATTTGAGGTTAGCTTCATTAATAACAATTGTGAGGAGAAAAGTGAAGATCCAAAAGATGAGTCACAATCTTGTGATTCTCTTATCCGAGTACCCTTTCAAACGGGGAAAGTTGATTTGGATATTTTCATTTTCAATAAGCCAATTGAGAGTGTATTTGAACCTCCAATTGATATATCCTTTGAAGACTTGTTTGCTGATGAGATCATGTGTTTAGATGAGTCAACTCGGGGTAAGTTAGCTTATTGTCCACTTCCGGATGTTGACTTGAGCTTTGAAGAATTATATGGAGAAGAGTTAAAATTTCTTAAAATTAGAAGTGATGAGATTCTGAGTGAGAGTGGTGATAAGGACTTTGTTTGTGAACAATGTGGTGGAATGAGTATGAATGAAAATAACAACCAATTGAAACTGGAAACACCTAGGGTTAGAATAATTCAGACCGTTTCCCAATGGAGCTCAAGAAAGAGAACACATTGGAACGATGGGAAACGGCCAGAGGGAAGCGACCAAAGCCCAGGTGAGAGTTACACTTGTATATTCCTTGTAAATAATTCCTTCCCCTTCCATTTTGTTTCATGCATACATATATCATAATGCATTGAGGACAATGCATGAAATAAGTGTGGGGGAGGGTTTACTAACATAGAGTTTTTAGACTTTCTTTCTTTTACATTTCCTTTCTTTCTTTTACATTTCTTTAGAAATAATAAAATAAAAAAAAAAAAACTTTTTGAAATAAGAGACAAAGTTTTGTTCTATTTTTAAGAAAATTAAGATGTATCTTAGGAATTAAGAAAGCCTTAATTATGACATTTTAAACCTAGTTGAAATAATAGATCTTGTTTGAAATTATAGGATAAGTAAGTAAAATTGGTGAGATATTTTTATCTTGAATTTTTACCTTAGATAAATATGCACTTTACACTTACACATTTCTTGGGATGGAGACAAAGACCAAAATGCCATATAATAAAATATATATATATATATTATATATATTATATATATATATATATATATATATATATATATATATATATATATATAAAAGATCACTTATTAAGCTGGATAACTATGCCTCAAGAAGCATGGTTACTCACGCCTAACGGTGATCTCACTTATTAAGCTGGATAATTATGCCTCAAGAAGCATGATTATTCACGCCTAACGGTGATAATAAATAATCCCCTTTAGTTTCGTGGCCTTTTCTACTCGAGACCTTAAACCCGAGGGATGTTTTCTCATCTGGTGCCCTAAGACCGTCTGGTTTGGGAGTCATCGGTTAAAGGCTCGTTACAAGGGTAGACTAGAAAGCCTAAACTAAGGGAAGAAAAAAGCATAAAAAAAAAGTATATATAAATAAATAAATGGCTTTATGGTTGGAGTTGAAATCCCAGAAATCTTCACTTACACGGTGTGCATACTATCTAGGTTTTATGAAAGATAAAGTATTCAATCCAATTTTGAATTCTTACCTTAATTAAAGACAAGATCTTGCATGGATACTAAGTTTAAAAAAGAATGATTATAGGTGGACTTATGACCTAGGATCACTTATATTTTTGCAAAAATAGTTCGTAAACATGTCTCTTATTCAAAATGCGTTTTCAAAATACTAACATTTGTTTTCTTTCTTTATGGATTTTGTGGGTGTAATCCGCTGAAAACCCTCAGGAGACAACACTCCTCCTCTAGGGTAACCTAGAGGTTTAACGGCTTGTTGCACACGCTCAGTGCAATCGCGTCACCTGCGAAAGTGGTGTAATAAATTGTTAGTCTAGATTTTCTTTTTCTTTGTTTTGATCGGGACGAGCAAAGAATAAGTGTGGGGGTGTGATTAGTATCCAATATTGCATATTTTACATCATAACTCCCATGCATATTACAAATAAATATGTGATTTTTACTCCTCTTCTCTACATATTTGCAGGTACATACTTAAAGGAGAGATTTCCAAGTAATCACTTAATTAACACTAATTAAGTGATTAATCCATGATTAAGATAAAGCCAAATTCAAATCCAGATCTAGAGAGATCTGCGCGCCAATTGGAGAATCCAAGTATACCACGTGGCTAACAAACTCTCAACTGATCTCCAACAGAAAGATCCGGATCAACGGCCCAGATAGTGCCGCGATTTCCCACCAAAACGCGGCAATCTTGGGGTTGTTGAGATCCGGATTTTGTGGCAACAAACTAGGCTCTCGAAGCTTCTCATTTCTGCTATAAATACTCCACCTTCACCTGCGTACAAAGACTGAATGGAGAAGAGAGGAGATTAGTTTAGTTGTTATAATTTTCATGTATTTTTCTCTTTAGGTTTTGTTCTTTAGATCCCTCTTCTTCTTCCCTAGAATTCAATGTAAAAGAGAGTGATTGTGAGGGAGAGAGCTTGTGTAATCAAGGGTGACACTTGAAGCAACAAGGATTGATCCATCCTCCTTCCTCTACTTGAAGCTTGTTCTAGTTTTCTTGCATTCTTACTTGCTTTATTTCACTTCTTGCTTTAATTACTTGCAATTTACTTCCATGCTTTGTTTTACCTTTCTTATGGCTTGTTCTAGCTAATTCTTTCTCCATGTACTAGTTTACCACTAGATTTGCCATCTTAACTAACTCAAGTGTGATTGCTCTACTTCATCTTGCAAGTGTATGATCTTCTCTTCTCCGATGGTTAAACCACCGTCTTCCAAGTGAGAAAGCAATTAGGTCAACACGCTAGACGAACCCTACGCCAATGGAGTGACAACATTAGGCACGCATTCGCTATCAAGAAGTCTAGTAAGTCTTGGCAAGCTAGCAAGGTAAGCTAGTCATGGTGTTCTTTCATTCAAGCTTCTTTAAGTTTTCTTTCCTTTTCTTGTGAATAAACCAATCCCAATCTTGATTTCTTTTCCACTTCCACCATGAACATATCCATCCTTTCTTTAGTTTCTTTTTCACTTAAGTTTATAAGCAAGAGAAGAATACTTGTTTGTTCACTTCACTACCACACGTAAGCTTCCATCGCGAGCTCTCCCTGAGATTCGACTCGGTATAGCCCTGTGCTATAGCGGAGACAAGAAAGGGTACATCAAATACATTTGCTACATAATAAGTACACCCTCTCTAGTCTTAATCAATAACTACCCTAACTGACTATAGATTTCAGCTATAAATAAGTATGTTATCCTAGGCTAAAGACACCAATTAAAATTAATAATTTTCTGCCTAAAAACTCTGTTGAAAAAAATCTGTTTTCAGAAAACTGTTTTCCACTTTCAGTCTTCATTCAAATTCCTACTATATAGTGAAGATTTCTGAGAGTCCACTATAATAGCCCTTGTTCACGATCACATAAAGATTCAAGGCTTATAGGATCAATTGTAATTACTCAAAGAGGAGCATTGTAAAAGAGCGTCTTCGGGTTGAAGAGAGTTTGTACAAGTGTGTGTGGTCTTCTTGGTTGTAAGAAGAGTTGTACACATTTGGCAAAGGAGATTTGTCAAGTGGTGTGCAAGGTGTTGATTTTGGGTGTACAAAGTCAAAGGATAAAGGAAAATCTCAAGCGGGTGGCTCGGGACTGGATGTAGGTCACAAAGATCTAAGCAGGATAAATCTCTTGTGTTTACGTTTGCTTTACTTTCTGAGATTTAATTTTCTTTTATTGCAAGTTCTTTATTTTATATCGATAATATCTTTGTTTGAGTGTTGACGTAATATTTTAGATCCAACAATTGGCATCATCTCGGGACCAACAAATCTAACTACTAATCACTAACCATCTAACTTCTTACTTGATAATCTACATGAATCTAATAGCCTCTACAAGGCCTTGCTGTTGCAAGAGCCCTTGATGGCTCATGATGATGGATTCTAACATTCTAACATTTCTAACACCTAACCCACTAACTTGCTAACTTGCAAATGCTAACTTTATTTCATGCTCACCTCAACTGGTTTTGATGATTTAATAGTAACTTGCAACTTATTATATGGTATGGATGTGTTATTTGAATGTAGAAGAACAATCTTATGGGTCATGTTTTGTATCGTCTCTTGAAGCCAAGGATTAGTAATGGCCAGGATCCATGTGAGGCAACTATCACTAAGAGGTTAGCATGGTTAGTGGAGCAATTAGTGGTTAGTAGCCATGAGTTTTCTTTTATCTTATTTTAAAAACTAATTCCAAAATCTTTTATCATTTTTCCATTGTTGTTTTCACCATCCTCTTAGTTCACCTTTGTTTCATTTTCCTCTTTGCTTTCCAAATTACTTTTCTTTCATTTTCGCACCGCCGAATTCATCGCCTTCTCCAACTATCACTTTTGAATTTCTTTTCTTTTATTTTCTTTTTCATTCTTTAAACAAAGAAAAACTTGTTAACAACTGATGTGAATAAGAACTGTTCATGCTTCTATCGCCTCATGTCCCTGTGAATTCGACCCGTTGAGCCAATTCTATCACGAAAAGTATCGAGGGAACATTAGTACATACGAGCTTTTACACTGCTTTCATAAATATGCATTTTCGAGTGCTAGTTTCTGATCGATCATCTTCCTGATTCAGGGGTTCAAGAATACAGGAGTTCAAGAGTTACAAGAGTTTAGAAGTACCAGATGTCTGGTAGCAGTATAATAATCATGTCAAGTCCCCATAAAGCGATAATCATGAATAGGCAATGTAATCAGTGAGGTGTGATAGTATCAAGTCAGGTGTCACAACATCAGGTTAAGTGTATCAGTACTAAGTAGCAAGTGTTATGTATCAGGTATATTTATCAAATATTCAGTATCAGGTGAGCATCAGGTGTCAACTATTAGGTGCCAGGTGTCAGGTATCAGCATATCAGTGTCAGGAAATCAGTAGGTCATGTGAAATGATACAAGAAAATAATATAGTCAAATATTTCAAACTCTTCACAACATATCAATAAGAATTATTAATTTTACTATTATTACCCAGATGGGGCTAGTTAAGCTAGAGCAAGCTAGGCCGTGTTAGCATAACGCTTTGGTGGAGCTAGCATACAGCGCTAGACGCTAACGCGTTTTGACGAGGCTACACTCGTAGTGAAGCAGACTTATGAATATCAAGCCAACGTAAACAGCGAAGGCACACTTGCGGTGAAGCTAGACACACACAGCGAAGCAGCGTATGATCGCCGGCTAATGCACGCGACGAAGCTACACTCGCAATGAAGCTAAACGCATGGTATGAACGTTCGACTATCACACACGACAAAGCTATACTCAAACGGGTTTAGCTGTAAAGCGCTGAGCACTAAGCTTGCCTTCCGACAGAGCTACATAAAATTCGGAGGTTAAGTAGGTACCTGCACAAACATTAGTACAACATATGTAACAGTGCATACCAAACATGAAATAACGGTACTCGCAATAACAACCAACATGTATTCATAAATCATGTATAATATAAGAAAATTACTCGCATATCATGTATCAAGCAGTATAACATGTGTCAAGTCGAATAACATGTTTCATATAAATACCAAAATAGCATTCACCAGGCATGTAACAATAGTAGAAAAACACTCGCCCAATATAAAATATAGTACTCATCCAAATACCGAAAAGGAGTAGTCGTCCAAATCCAAAAAAAGTACTCGCCTAAATCTTCGAAAAACGTCGTAAAATCCTGTGTTGGCCCAGAGGCCCTTCACTCTAGTTTGATGATGTTAACTCATATAGTTATAATTTACTAATAATCTTGTGATATTTAGTTTCAGATATTTGATCAAGATATTAGTAAGTGATTAGCTTCAACAAAGGTGTTTTGAAACTATCACATGGTGATTCAAGAACTTGAGTCAATATCGCATCTAGCACTCATTTGAAGTCAAGCTCGTTTGGATCGTTTTGGATCGAGTCGACTTGGATAAAGGATTCTACAAGAAGACCTCAGTTTGTTTAGTTTAGGATTGTTTAGATCTTGTGTAAAGATTAGTAGTATTGATATGCTCAAATTCACAATACACACACAAGTTTAAAGTTTCATATTTTGGTTTTCGGTTTAAACGGTTTCGATTTTTCAGATATATGATTTTCATGAATAGATAGAATCAAAACAAGTTTACATAGTTTAATGTATATTAGATTTGATCTATATACATCTATACTTCATCTACTTAGAAAAAGTTATTTTGATAGTCTATTTCATTAGTTTGGAGTTTTACATTTAAACAAAACTTATTTTCGGATTTCATGTCAAAAACATAGATATAATATCTTTCATGTATAATGGATTCTATCCATGTACAACATGCTTAAAGTTGTTTAAATATCATATTTTTGTATTTACATGTGTTTTGAAAAAATCGGATTTCCATTTCAAAAATCCAAGTTTTGGAAAATACGGATTTTGGTTTAAGGTAAATTTTCAATCCAACAAAAATGGTTCAAATTGTTTATAATATGTGTTAATTTTACTCACACATATTTGTATTTCAAAGATATAATAAGACTAATTTTTATATAATTCATATGTCTTTGGGATTTTTTAGAAGGCAAATAACAAGTTTTTAATCTCCATAATAGTCTGACATGGCTGTCTGCCGATCGACCAAGCAGAAGTCGGTCGACCGGTTCGGTCGACCAACGTGCTTGGACGTGCAAACAGCCGAGGCTGGTGGACCGTCGACCGGGCGGTCGACAGTCCAGAGAGCTCTGCTCTCTGAAAATGGCCCCGGTTGTCTGGCAGAGAGCTGCTGCTCTCTGTATCCAGTTCTAGTCGACTGGGTGGTCGACTAGAGGCACAAAAGTCATAAAAATGACTATTGGGCCGGTCGACTAGAAGGGCAAAACTGCCCTTTCCTGCTGCCAACGGGCAAAAATTTTGTGGGGCTATATATACTCACTCATTTGAGCTAGTTTTCTTCAAGTTTTAAAAGAGCAAAATTCTCATTCTTTCTAGTGTTTAAATACAAGTTTTTAAAAGTTTTAGAGCCAAAAGCTTGATCTTTATTTGTTTTAAAAAGGGTTGAAAAATTCAAAGAAAAGAAAGTCTTTGGGAGTTGTTTTGATCTTCATTCATATTTCAATATAGAGTTTTTCCCAAGAGTTTTCTTTATGTTTTTGATTTTCAAACACTTTATTTTCTCACAATTAAGCTTATCTATCTATCATATCTATTAGGATCTATTTGTAGAAAAAATTGATTTGTGGTTGTGGAAACTACATAGTGCTGTAACCCTCCTTTATTTGTGATATCCCTCTAGTGAGAGGTGATTAGGTTGATATCCATCTTAGTGAAGAGATGATTATTGGAGTGATGGCTTTGTGTCTATTCCCTCAAGTGTGAGGTAATTGTGATTGTGTGGCTTTGTGCCCTATCCTCAATTATGAGGTTGATCTTGTTTGGCTTTGTGCCTTACCTCTAAGTGTAGATGTTGTATTTATTGAGTGAGGAGCTGTGTACTCCCAAATTGTATTTACCTAAATCCTCAATGGAGATTTCCTGTGTGAGAAGTCCCGTGTGAACAAGTTAGTGGAAATCCCTCTGTGTGAAGGCGGGGGCGTAGAGCTGGGTGCTCGAACCTTTAAACATATCTTTGTGTTTGCATTTGATCCGCTATCTCTAACTCTCTCTTTTATTGTGTTGTGCATTGATTCATATTGTTTCATATTATACACATGCTTGCTTTGATTGTGTGCCCATACTTGTATTTAACCAAGAGAGATTCATATAGCAGCTCAACTCTTATTTAAAGGAATTTAGAGGAGATAGTCCAGAGCCTTCACAGGGAATTCGGCTACACTCTTTGGTTGCACTAAGTATGTTGCATTTAGTTTTTAATTTTACATTATTTGTCATTAGATTAGCCGTACACCTATTCACCCTCCCTCTAGGTATACTTTCAATTGGTATCAGAGCCTACGCTCCTGATATTAGGTTTAACCACCTAGGAGTGAGATCTTAGTTAGCTAATCTACATTTGCATTTTCACACTTATATTGTTTACACACACTCGTGGACTTTATGACTCCTCCCATGTATGATACTTCCAACATGATGTTTGGAAAGCTAGGATGTCCATGTACCTCAAACCCTAGGATTGCATGTTTTCTTTACCGCTATCAAGAAATCTTATCTTGGTAATAGCAAGCATATAGAGGCCAATGCATAAGCCTAACGGCACTTAGAAGCATGCTTAAAAAAGAATATTCAAATATGATTTCTCTTGCGATTCCGCCTTTGCAGCGTGAAACACCTTGATCTCTCCCGCACTACAAACGACGAAATTGTGGAGAAAAAATCTAGTGGAGAAGAATCTGAACAACGTTGCTTCATGGTCCAGGGGATGACCCCTTGAGGTATATTCAGATACTCAACTAGATGATGTTCTAGTTATTCTTGCAATGAGTGTATGGATGCACACGCTTCAAATTATGAATTAGCTAAAAGTTGTGAAAGAATGATTTCGAAGAATAAAAGTTTAAAAAAGAATAGTTCAAAATTAAAGAAAAAATGAAAATTTGTCTTGTAAACTTGATTTGGCTTTGCAAAAGAAAGTTGAGATTTCAAATGAATGTGACTCCTTGAAATCCTAACTTGAACTTGCCTTAATGAAAACAAGATTTTGATAAACAAAAATGATTACAATGATGTTTTGAAGAAAAATGAAATCTTGTCTTCAAAACTTGATTTTACTTTAAAGAGAATGAAACTTTAAAAAACATAAATTGCTTAATTTCTAAGAGTTTGGATTTGATTTCTAATGAAATAAATCTTTGAAAATGATTTAGATTAACATGTTGCCATGCTAGTATACCTTCACCATCTAGTGTAACCATCGCATGCTCCACCTCTTCTACTATTATTGAAAATGATATAATATTTTAAAGAAAGTGTTGATTGTTTGGGCTCCACTTTGAGCCAATGTGTCATGAACCACACACGGTTGGAATCCATGTTTCGAAAGAAACAAGTTTCAGATGTGTATGCACACAACCATGACATACACATGCTTCCCACGTTCATACACACACATTATGTATGCTCATGTTACACTTGTACATATTGTGGATGTAAGGGCCACTTACTAAATTTTGTTATGATAAGTACATGATGTAAATTTAGCAAATAAGTTTGTTTGGGTTAGGAAAGGAGCTAACCCAATGGACCCAAAAGAGTATGGGTACCAAAGCCACACCTATTTTTGATGTAGTTATGAGCTCTTACATGACGCAAGAGTTGTTGGTACTTTGAGATGGATGCGTTCCGAGCTTAAAGGTACTATTTTGGATGCATCACTTTCAAAGGGAGTTTGGTGGGAGGACCACCTTGGTTTGGAGCCTAGAGATGTGCCCTCATGGTTTTTGGTAACGATCTCTAATTCCTATTTATGTTTACATGCTCTCATGATTGATTTGTTAGCATGTTTTAGTTTTTCATGATTAGTATATTAAATGCCATGATACTTAGACCTATGACATACATGCATAGTATTTGAGATACACTCATGTTTATATGAACCCATATTTTGTGTTTTCACCATAGTTTTAGCTATTATGTATATCATAGCTCTAATAGCATGTGCATTTACTTATGATCATCTTGTTTATGTTTTTTTTTAATGCTTCATGTTTTGATTACATGTTTAAATATAACCCTTCATTAAAACTTGTGTATATACTTGTACAACTTGTGAGCTATAAATTGACTATTATATGTTTGTGTTTGATTACTCATTTGTACCCATTAGATGTATTAGCATAGCCTAGTTTTGATGATTCATGCGTTTTGACTTGTATTCCCTATTTTTGGACATGTTTTTCATATATGTATTTACTTCATGTATATGTTAATTTTTTCAAAACTTTAGATATACATGTCTATCCTAAGAGTCGCTTGCTTTTCATACAATTCTATTATGAACTCATTTGTGTTTGGGTATGTATGTATACCTCTAGTTTAGAAAAACATACATATGCCTTGAAGTTTGAATTATTTTGATGAAAATTAGATTTGATGTTTTCATATTTGTAAAGAAATTTCATATTGAGCTTAAATACCTTATTCCATGACTTTTGTTGATTACATGACTTATTACACTCTAGATTTATTATTTACTCATGATTTATTTTCATTAAATTTATGAGCTCTATTGCTATTTGAGTGTTGATGATTGTGTGATTTTATATTTTCATGGATATGTTATTATTTTATTCCTTACTTGAAGGATTTCGTACTAGTTTTTTAAAATTATCATAAAACTA
>JAVJIF010023801.1:0-57929 GCA_038442645.1 Agave tequilana
AGCAAGGATTAATCAATGAAGTGTGCCAATGTGAGTTCATTGTATCCAAATACTATCGAGGGTTAAGTTCAAAATACCCCTTAGTTTCCGAAAAAAATTATTTACCCCTGAGTGTTTTCTCTTGGCACCTATTCTTGGACAAAAATGCCCCTACAAAACCACAGTGGTTTTAAATCACCAAAATTTCTTTCGCCTCTCTCTCTTCATTTTCTTCTCTCAAACTTCCTCTCTCTGCTTCGTTTCCCCCCTTCAACTTTCTCTCTAATTCTTTCTCTTTCTTCATTTCTTTACTTTTATTCTCCGTCTAAAAATCTTCCTTCCATTTCTTTCTCTCTAAGTCTGTTTTCTCTCATATGTATTGTTGAAGTTAAAAACACATAAGAAGATTGTTTATAACTACAAGTGAGAACAAATTTTCTAGCACAAAAAAAGAAAAAAAAAAAAAGAGAAAGGTAAGAACAACACATAATAAGACAGTTAAAACAACATAAATTTCAAAAAAGTAAAATTGTGATTTGAAAAAGAAGATGCAAAAAGATTGTTAAAAGGAAAAATTTATGAAAATAAGAGAAGAAGTTAAACAGATAAGAAGATTGATGCAGTGACAAGTAAGGGCAAAAAATATACATAAGAAAACCGTTAAAAAAAACTAAAAAATCAAAAGGAAAATTGAAACTAACAAAGGGGCAAAAAAAGGAAAAAGGAAAAAAAAGAGAGAGAGCAGATAGCTAGTTAATGAAATTTGTAAGAAACAAAAAAAAAAAAAATTAATAATAACGCGCCAGATAGGGGTCGAACCTATGACCTTCCGCTTAGGAAACGGACGCTCTATCCACTGAGCTACAGGCGCTTTATGCTTGGTTTGATAGTTAAAACATAATTAATATTATGTTTTTTCTGAACATTTTAAATCGGGATCTGAGCGGGGAAGAGTTTCGAACGGCCTCAGCCTCAGAGCCCCAGCGATGGAAACTGCCATCTCCACCTTCTCCAAATCCCTAGCGACATTCTGCAGCCACGTCGAGACCAGCAGTCGAGCTCTCTCTCTGAGTCCATCCAAAGGCGCCCCATTCCCCTTGGTCGGTATCACCTCTATATTTCTCTCTCTAAAACCTAATCCCCAATCTCTTCTTCTAACTCCCCAAATCAAATCCCTCTCTAGAATCTGCAGCTTCCACCTTCTTGCAATCTGTCGATCGCCGCATCTCTTCCACAAGTGCCGACCTCAACCTCCTCGAGTCCATGGCGCTGGGCACCGTCTCCTTCGAGGAGCTCTTAGGCCACTGCAACGAGGTTTACAAGACCAACCAGAAGTACTTCGCCAACATCGAGGATCGCATGAGGAGCTTTGGTTACGTTCCTGGTAATTTAATTTTTGTCAGAAGCCCTGGGGTTTTGTCTCCTTCTTCTTATCATGTTTTGTTGACTTTTAATTAGAAATGGGGTTGGATGATGATGATGATGATAATTTGGAGTTCCTAGTCCAAAGATTGGATCAAAAGGCTTGATTTTTCTTGTGGGTCGGTCTCGGCTGTGAGATCTAACAGGAAAAGGCTGGAGGAGGAACTTTTGTATCCTTTGCTATTTTGCTAATTGGTCATTGTTAGTAAGTGAGAGAGCTTAGTTTCATGAGTCTATATGGAAATTTTGAAATTAATTTTCATATGGTTACGTTCTTGTCTGGCTGATGTTCATATTATGATCCACGCACCCTATGTTATGTTGAGTATTGTTAGTCAAAGGCATGCCTGAACTGTGTTAGAAAACTACCCATTACAAAATAATTTTACATATCCTACCAAGTCTAAATAAACTACAAACACGGCCTCAGGTTCATCTATGTTAGATAATTTGTAGGCATCATCTAGCATTGCCAACCCTTTACAAAATAATTTTGCTAAGGAGGGTATCCAGGTTTAATCCGTGGACATGTGGAATCCCCCTACACCAAAACCCAATTAACTACTGCACATGGTGAGATTGATCTTAAAACAAGTACTTGGGAAGCAATGTCTCGAACCGTCTCACTCACCAAGCTGAAAATCTCATTATAAAATAAATGTTGGAAAGAATTTGAATGTTTGTTTGGATGCTTAGTTCTAGGTTGTTCGAGCTGTCTGGAAATGATTGAAAACATAATTTCTGATTGTTGAAGTTGCCATGCTTATACTATTCGTTGATCTATATATATGCACAAACAAGGTTTGAAACTTATAAGTTTTTAATGTAATGGAACAAAAGAAGATATCTAGAACATTTTTTGCTTTCAATTTCCACATATGTGAATTAACACATGTTTGCACCAAAATTACTTTTCTTCATACCTTGCAGTTATACATTATATTGGTTGATTAACATGGTTATGTTCGAAAAACCCAGTTGCGTACCATTTAACTGTGAGTTCATATGATATTTCCGCCTAAGATGTGTTACTTTTGTATTTCTTAATGCTTCTTAAGATTTGAGGATTCTCTCTCATTAAAAAATCTTGGACTCTCTGATGCTTGCCTTGCGACTTTAGCCTCTGAAGGTTTGTAAACTACATAATTATCTCATCTCAAATTTCTATCTAGATTATTTGTAATTGTTAAACAATCATACGTACCATGATTTGGAATCTTGGTATTGGTATGATATGGCCATAGGATTTTGGTACGGCATTGGCAATATTGGCCGTTTGTCAGTCGTTCTGTATCATTATATTGACAATATCAGGTATCATTTCAATTATTCGGGTCATATAGTGGTACTGATATGAGGCTAAAATACGAGTATCGGGCAACATTACGAACCGTGATACATATAGACAGATAACTAGATAGATAGATAGGCGTCTTTGTTAGTTGAAACTCATAGGGTTGACAAACCACAATAAAGATTACTAAAAGGCACACCAAAGCATGCATGGCCATAAATTTCATTTCATTTATGGTCTTAGATTGCTAAATGTTAATGTATTAGATTAACCTTAAAGAGTTTTCCTTAAAGAATTTGACTTTAGCCATTTAAATGCTATACAAATTAGTGAAACTTTATCAAGTTGGGAAATTTAGTAGGTGGTTTCCTTTCTTCTTTGTGTTTGGTGCTTGTGTGTGTCATTTCTTTTTTCTTTTTTGTCTTTGTTTGAAATTTTTTTTGACGGATGGGGGTGTCGTCGAGAGGGGAACCTAGGGCCAAACTAGGATGAATAAGGTACCACTCTACATGTGGAGAATGCTATTTACTTAAAAAAGGTTATTAGTTCTTGGAGGAATATTGTCCCCTCGACTTATGTTGATTCCATGAGGAACCATTAGTTAGAAAATAGTCTCTACTGCATATGCGGTGGGCTGGTGGTGTCCTGATTGCAACAAAATGAAGAAAAAAATCATAGGAAGCAGCATAAAAAACTATAATAACAAGTTTTGATAGGTAAAAGTCATAATAGTGATACTTTTGATGAGTTCATATGATTTATAAATAATAATAAATGAACATTCTATTGACAATTAACTCAAGTACAAGCAGAGAGTCACCTCGCGACTAATCACAAATCAACAATTACCAAGTTATAAGAAAGTAAATAATAAAATGCCTCCACAACAACTTATTACTACTTGCATAATTAGGGGTGTCAAATGGGCCGGGCCGGGCAGCAACCCGCACGGGCACGACCCAGCTCACGAAGGACTCGGCCCTGGTAAAGGGTGGGTCGGCCCAGGGTCCGCCAAAAGCAACTCATGGCCCGGCCCAGCCTGCGTAACCTAACGGCTATAATAGCCGTTGGGCGCCCGGCTGGCCCGACCCGGCCTGACCAATAATAGCGTTGAGCGCTGCGGGGAGGGGTTTCTGCAAATGTTTTTTGCAGAACTCCCCCAATTCAATCCAAAATGCTATTATAGCCGTTGGGGCGGTATTTGTAATTTTTTTTTGCAAATACCACCAAATTGCAAATGCCCCCAATGGGTATATGCTTGTTTTTGTTGGCTTTTTTGCTAAAAAAAATTGCAAAAAAAACTCTTCTACTCTATAAATACTCTTTCCTACTCCATTTTATCACAACAAAAATTACTCTTCATCTTTCTCAAGCTGTATAAGCTCTCTCTACAAGCTCTCTTCAAGCTCTCTCTACAACCTCCACAAGACTCTATAAGCTCTACAAGCTCTCAAGTCTCAAGTCCTCAATCTGGTATTTATATTCTTGTAAAATTAAAACGAGTAAAAAATTGGATGCCAATTCTTCATCAGTTGGAACTAGTTAGCCTTCTGGTTCTAGATTTTGTGATAATTTTAGTTTTAGTAATGATACGTGGGAAGCCCTAAATTTGTCACTGGATGACACTCCATAAATTCCATTCACACAATAGACAAATTTTAATGTTTCTTCTGATATATCTAGCACTGTTCCTCATATACCATTAGTTCTCCCGAGGTATCGACTACCTCCACAAATTTAAATCTGGAGTTTAAAAATATTTGATAAAATAACTGTTGTGGAGTTAGGAGGGATCAATGCAAGTTGTATTCAGATGTTTCATATGTTTTTCTCAAAAATGCAAGAACTGGCCCACTTGCCCAACATGTTAAGAGTAAACACCACGAACACCAATCACGACAAATCCAAATTAGCACTTTGGGTACAATAGGCACTTTTACTTATAATCGTGTAACAGGTAAAACAAATTTAGCTAAATATCTATTCGGTCTGAACAATCTTTTAGTATGATTGAAGACGATGCATTACAGATTATATTAGAATCACTCATAATCCTGGTTATGAGACAGTCAGTAGGAACACTATAAAATCAGAAATGTCTAGAGTATTTGAAGAACAAAAATAAATGTTAGTTGCAATTTTATCATCTTTGCCCCCATAAAATTGCACTCACTTCTGACTACTGGGAAGCCCTTAACTGCTACCATTATATTGTTATTACTGTGCATTTTTGATGATTCTGATTAGGTTTTAAAGAAAAAATTATCAGTTTTTAAAAAGTTTCCTCATCCTTATAAAACTTTAAATCTTAGTAAGTTATAATGCGTTTTTTAGAGAATATAAAATTGATTCTAAAATTTTTGCTGTTTTATTTGATAATGCTAGCGAAAACACTGCAGCAATTAAAATTTGAAAAATTATTTAAAACCCATTTGAATGGAAATTTTTTTCATATTCGATGTGCTTGTCATATTATTAACTTATGTGTATAAGATGGTTTGAAAATAATTAATGATTATATTCAAAAAATTAAGTGATACTATTATATTTATAAAAGTAGCGGCCTCAGATGGCAAACCTTTAGACAAATTTGTTCGAGTTTGGGGTTACCTTCTAAAAAATTACCTCAAAATGTAAGAACTCGTTGGAACTCAACAGATACTATGTTAAGTAAAGCGATCCTTACAAGGAGGCAATAAATAGGTTTATTTCTGTAGAATTGCCTAACTGTTTTATTTCCGATAAGGAATGACAAATTTCTGAATAGATTTGTGAATTTTGAAAAGATTTGAAAGAATAACAAAATTATTTTCTGGTATTTATTATCCAACGACAAGCTTAGTATTTTATATTAACTGAAACAAGTGAAATATTTTCTCAATGTAAAAATAATGATTTTGTTCGAGATATTATTGCTCTCATGGAGAAAATTTTAATAAATACTTTAAAGAATTTCTTTTTATTTTTATTTTTCTGCTATTATTGTTCCTAGGATTAAATTTAATAGATATAAATTTCTACTTGAAAATTTTTATGAAAGAATGAACTATGAGCATAGTCCTGCCCTAATGTGGACAGATATTGATTCTTCTGTGAATAAGTTGTATGATTTTTATGAAATTATTTATAGAAATAAACAATCTTCTTTTTCATCTCAAATGTCTTCAGCCTCTAGTAATAGAAGATCATTCATTATTTTCAGGTCTTTTATCAGTTTTTTAAAAAATTTAGAACTTCTAACTATTTAAATGAACGTCATTATTATATCTAACGTGCTGTAACTCCTGAGAATGATGCAGACTCAAGATTTAAAAATTTTGATATTTGGCATGGTGGAAATCACATGCATCAACTTATCCGGTACTTTCATCATTGCACATGATTTACTAATTCCTCCGGCATTTACAGTAGCTTTGGAGTCTGCTTTTAATATAGGTGGTCAAATGCTGACTGATACGAGAAAACCGTTTGGTGTCGAATGCGATCTAGATGACCATATGCGGGAAGAATTGGCTAGATGCGGAAAAGAAAAGTCAAAATAAAATAATTGACGATCTCATCGAAGATTTTTCAGAAAACTCTCTAGAAGATGAATGAAGACTTGTATTTTTTATTTATGATTGATAAAATGTATGAAGATTGAAGACTTGTACTTTTTTATTTATTAATGATAAATTTTTAAAAATTTAATTTATACTTCAATTGTATTTGATCGATTATCCATTTTATTGGATCATTAATAAAAAATTATATTTCATTTCACACATTGTAATTTCCTTTGGCAATTTTTTCACAACTTGAATAGGTAATTTTTTTTGATTTTTTAGAAAATTTTAACAGGTTTTTGTTTTTTTTATAAAGGGGCGGCCCTTCTAGGCCCGGGTCTAGCCCAGGTGACCCGGACCCAGGTCGTGGGCCAAACCGGGTTCCATAACCGGGACCTGGGACCCAGGCCGCCCGCCTTTCGGCCGGGCAGGGCAGCTCCTGGCCCGCCATGCCCGGCCCAGATCCGGCCCGGCCTACTTGACATCCCTATGCATAATGCGTATATGCTGCATATATGGTTTATGTGGCAAAAGACGGTATGTTCTATGGGTTACAACAGCGAGACTCCTCGAAAAGATAAGTTGGTTTTTTTTAAACAAAGATGGTGAGGTAAGAGAAGTTGAGTTGTTTATATTTGCAATGTTCATGTACCTATGACATGGTTGTTGTGCTCGAATGACCGCCCGATATTTGATGCTAAAGACCAGATCTTAGCTGCAAGACTAGAATATGTTGACAACAAATCAACAATCGAGTTGGCCAAAAATTTATGAGAAAACATGGAAACCGTGAGCATTACAACATAGATGTTGATTCCTTTTACAGGGAGAACTTGTTGAAACTTGTATATTGCCTTTCTGAAAAGCAAGTTGCAACTATACACGTAAAGGGCCCAAGTAGATAGAAGAATTATCAATGTGAAAACTCAACCGAAACAAGTTTAAGATTATACATTGAACTCGGGACTCTGAAGTATTATTCAGAAGACATGTCAATATTTCTGTGAGACTGACCAGATTTGAGTTTTCTCCACAATCAACACTATTCCTATGTGGAAAAAATATGATCATCGCGGTGACGAAATTGAATACATTAAAAAAAATGCTATTGCATTTATGCTAGTGCTGGCCTTATGCTCTATCTCTAAATAGCATACCAGAGACACCAAATCAATTCCAGCAACCAGTTGTGGGGTTGCAAATTTAGGAAAATCACAATCTTTTGGGCTTATTGGCTTTTGCTTTTGAGACAAACTTTTCTGATTTGAAGTCCAGAAGCTAAAAAGTTTGTGTACTTTTAGTAGATATCACAATAGGACACTATTAATAAACTAAACTAAATGCAATAAAGGAACCACTTAATATCCAATTATGATTATAACCTCTGCGGTCTGGCTCACTAGGCTTTTGATGCGTCCGCATGAATGCAAAGTTCGGGTCTGTACTTCCCTTTCCCTTAGATTGTTCTGGACGATTTAGGTCGTATTTTGTGATAAGTGAAATCTAATAATTTAAAGTGTTGTTGTTGTTGTTGTTGTTATTATTATTATTATTATTATTATTATATTATTATTTATTATTATTATTATTATTATTATTATTATTATTATGTTACAAAGTGATTCAAGATTTAGGCATGGGTTCTCACAAGCCCTCAACATCTTGAGTGGATTATGCCAACATTCTTCATTTACAGGGGAGAAAGTTCCTCCCAACATGTGCTCCCATCACACCAAGTGCTTTATAAATGATTTTCTTCTGACAAGCCCTCACTGCTTGGAGGACGTCCCAATAAAGAGGGAAGCATCCCAAGCTTAGGAATTTGGCTTCAATTGGACTTCCAAAAATGTACATAAATATCAGAATGAACGTATAACTATAAATCTTAATATGAATGTGGAAGTATATTATGTCATTATTATATTCTTAAAATCTTAAAGCACCATTAGTATTTATTTGTTTCCTTGTGGTGTTCTGAGCAGAAGTTAATTTGATATTTTATTAACTTTTTCTTATCATAAATGAAGACCACTGTTTGGGAATTATGTTCATTCTTTGTCTCAACTTTACATTGAGAAATTTTCTATAATTTGTAAACTAATATGTATTTGGCTCTTCTTTCTAGACAATGATTGTCCAGCAAGCCCAATGCTATCTTCACAAAATGCAATTAAGTAAGTTGAAAAGTTTGTTCTTTCAAAGTGGTTGATTTCTTCTTTCTTTTCTTCCTTTTTTATTTTAAAAGTGTGCTCAGTTGTCTATGCATTTTGTTTCGTCATGATGATTCAGGACATCACGATTCAGCGGCTTCGTTTCAACCTCCAATAGATTTTTCATCAGGTTCCGGGCAAAAATTGCTTTTCGCCTTTTCTGGCTAGAGGACAATCAACTAAAATGTCCTTTGATTGCTTTTATCTACCATTTTTTGTGCTATTGTTCGTTAAATACTTACTACTTAGCTGAGAATATGCTCTTGTAACAGATGGAAGCCCTGGGAAAACTAAAACCATGATAAAGATATCGAAAGATGACTATGATAGTCTGCCTTCATACATGAAAAGTCTGGCTTCATGGGAGGTAGATATTTTATCTAGTTTATATTTTACAATTTAGCTACTACATGTCAAAAGGAAAAAAGATAGAAACAACTGATGTTGTTTTTCTTAATAATTTGACAATATAGTCTTCATTGGTCCAGGCATATGTAGGGGGACTCAAATACCAGAACCTGAACCATTGTTCGCAGATTTGGGTCATGTGTAAAGGCAATGGGTTGCAAACGGGTCAACCCCTTTACCCACACTTATGCTGTAACAATGTCCATAAAAAAACAGTTGACACGCTGGTTTAGGTTCTTCATGTTTTATGTGATTGGTACTGGTGTTATTCCTAGATGAAGCATTTTTTCCTGAAAAGCAAAATAAAGTTGAAATAATTATATTTAATATAGCAACATGGACGCTAAACAGAGAGGCAAAGTGGTTAGCATATGTACTTTGTTTGAAGTTGACCCAAGTTTGAATTCTATGATGTGCAACTTTATTTTTTTAGAAATTTCATATTGATTCTAATCCAATAAATGGTTATGAAGATTGGGCGGGGTATGGATTAGATTATCTTTACATCTTTATTAAGATATAAGTGGGTTAGATCGAGAATGACCTGAATCGGAACGGACTGACGCCACCCCCTGCCAAGGCAAGGACATTTTACCATCTGATTTGATGTTTGGGATTCTGCATATCAGCTTGAACTCATGAGACTTGACAGATATTCACATTCTTTACTTTGTGTGTCCATACATGCAGTGAACAAACTGGCTAAATCATGACTCCACTTGTTTAAGTTTGTTGAAGTTTTGGTTCGTTAGATAATTCAACCAGGTAGTATTATGTTATGGAGCGTTCACAAGTGTCTTGTTGAGCATTAACCAATTTATCTCTTGTTATGTTCCTTGACCAAAGTAGCAGTTCTTTTCATCCTGGCCTGTATCCCAGTTTTCAACTTGTTAGAGGCATTTTGAAATCTTGCTTGAGCTTAGTTTTACAGTGAAATTGTAACTCAAATCCTTATGAAAATAGCAAAGTCAAAGTTTGAGTTGATTTAAGATTTCTAAAATTTATTCTAAGAGTTGTAATTGTATTAGGATTAGTTTAGGTATTTTGTTACTTTTCTTAATAAAGTAAGTAGTAAATTAGGAATAAGAGTTTGATTTTGAGTTGGATTTGCATTGTATTTTGGTCTATGCATAGTCCATATTTTGTAACAAAGAAAAATAAAGAAAAAAGAGGAATTTGTAGTTGAGAAAAGTTTGACTAAAAGTATTTTGTTTTGGATTCTTCAAATAAAATTTTACGTTCTTCTTCAAAAATCAATAGTGGTATCAGAGCTCATTTTGTGTTTGCTGCGTGAAAAGGACAAAAAACAACAAAAAAGATACGATAGAAGGTTTCGGCAATGACACCTCTACTTAATTGATTTCAATGTTCAAAGTAGAAAATTATCAATTTTAGAGCTTCAAGATGAAAATCTTGTTCCTCTTACAACATTCATGAGATTTTGTAGAGAACGGGTATGTTGAATATAATGCTCAATATTCAAGTACTACACAAGCACAAAAGATGAAGTAGATAAACAAATTAAAAGAAATATGTGAAGGTGTTATTGTACTCTAGCAAGCATTGGACGAGACACTGTTTCCAAGAAATATGGAAGCAAAGAAGGCAAAACAAACATGGAAAATACTGCAAGATGAATTCAAGGATCATATAAGGTAATTACTTTGAAATTCTAAAAATCCAAAACCTTCGACGTGAAAGAAATTTATCGATGAAAGATTTCAAGTCAATTAAGGAATTTCACTCAAGGGTTACAACAACAGTTAATCAAATAAGGGCACTTGGTGATGACTTGAAAAAACAAAAGATAGTTGAAAAAGTCTTACGAACTATAGACTCAAAATTTAATTTCATTGCCAGAGCAATTGAAGAAATTAGAGATTTAACTAAGTTAACAATTAATCAGTCGATAGTTTCTTTATTAATACTGATACATGAAGATAGGATAAATAGATCCATTGTAAATTCAGTTAAGCAAATTCTTCAGTAAAAAATAGACTTAAAAGGGGATTAAATAGCAATTTGGAAAAAAATCTTTCAAGAAAGAATATGAAAAGTCATTTTTTAAGAAAAAGAACAAGAAAGAAGGGAAAGTCGTAATTGTTTCTACTGCAAGAAAATTAGTCATATTGAAAATCACTATTGATAGAAAAATTACGACGCTCCACAATGCACTAATTGCAAAAAGCTTGGATATATAGAAGAAAGATGTTAGCACAAAAACAAGGATCAAGTAAACTTTCTAAAAACTAGTTCAAAAGAAAAAGGAAAATTCTGGTGAGCCTTTGCTTTTTTTTACTCATGTAGAAAAAGAGGAAAGTTTATGGTATTTAGATAATGGTTGTAGTAATCACATGATAGGTAATAAAAGTAAGTTTATAGAATTAGAGAAAACTGAATAATTTTATGTGCTGATGAGACACTAAACAAGTCAAGTGTTTGAAAAAAAGTTATTGTTGAAGCAAAAGTGGAAAAATGGTATATTAAAGATGTGATGTACGTATCAGAATTGACAGAAAATCTTATCAGTTTGGGCCAGTCGATGAAAAGAAAATTTTACGTCATATTCGACAAGGACAAGTGTATGTCTATAATAAGAACAATAAGATGGTAATTCCAACAACGATGACAAACAACAAGATGTTTCAGATTACATTTTCTAAACCCTATGTGAATACATTCAATACCCAATCACGTAATTTTACATGTATTTTTGTAGAGTCTCCTTGTTTTGAAAAACAAATATGAAGAAATAAGTCTGTAAAACAGAAAAGAAGAAAGCCATCAAGAAGAATCAAATATGAAATTTGATTGATTTTTCAAAAGTAAAAGAAGCTTCTAATTCAAAGTGTAGTTACAAAAGTCAATGCAAGTGGATTTCTACCATTGCATGAAGCTCAGAAGAAAAGACAAAAGGAAATTGAAGCAAAGATTCGATCACAGATAAAGAGAAGACAAGGTTCTTGCAATGAAAAGTTCAATTTAAAAAGCGACAACCAAAAGATCATTATCAAACAGAAAGATGAGTTCAACTGTTATGGTGAATCAAAAGTGACAAGTATTTATGAGAAATTTGAATTAAAGGAGATTGTTGGAAATTATTATTCAAATCTCGTGAAAATAGAAAAGTCAAAGTTTCAATTAATTTAGGATTAGTTTAGGATTTTTTATATATTTTTAATAAAGTAACATTAGGAATATAGTTTGATTTTGAGTTGGATTTGTATTCTATTTTAGTCTATAAAAGAAAAGGCATGATCAATATTTTGTACGAAGAAAAATAAAGGAAAAGAGAGAATTTGTAGCTGAGAAAAGTTTGAATGAAAGTACTTTGTTTTTGGGTTCATCAAATAAAATTGTGTTCTTCAAAAATCAACACAATCCACTATATTAGTGATGTAGATGGAGAACATTAATTGCTAAGAAGTATCTGACGCAGACAAGAAAGCGAAGATGCTGGCTAGATCTCGTTCTAGCGCTAACGAATCCTGAAATGAATTTTCAGGTAGAATAATACTCGAATCCACGAGCAAAAATAACTTGAATTCACGAGCAAAAATAACTCGAATTCATGAGCAAAAATAGACAACTCGAATCCACAAGCAATTGGAGAGAAAAACTCAATTTTGTTAATCAAAGTTCAATGAATACAATTACAAAGATATGAAGGCCCTTAAATAGGCTTTAAAAGTAGAAGTCTAACCTAACTAGAAATTATAAATAAATAAAAAGAAACGAAACAAATTTGAATCCAAAACGGACCAAAAAATCAAATCCTAAACAAAATATGAAATAGCCGATACGCGACGAGCGGTCGACCGCTTAGTCAAAAATTACACTGCCAGTCCACTGGGCGGTCGACTGGCTTAAGACACTCAGCTCTCTGGTCTTTTCTGACTTCTGGTCGGTTGACCGATGCTATGGTCTTTTTTTTGTTTTTGGCTGGTCGACTGGCAGCTTCCACTCGCTTTCTCAGTCGACCGAGAACTGTGTCTAACCTGCCTTTGAATCTTGATTATCTGCTACTTACTTTGATTGATCTCCTACACTAGCCCCTCCCTTTTTTAAAAGAACTCGTTCTCAAGTTATCATCATGATAGAGCTGTTTGGTAGGATGATATTCATAAAGATCCGTCACATTAAATGTCTTGAACATCATCATATCGCTTGGAAGATCTATGACATAGGCGTTATCACTGATCTTTTTCACGATCTTGAATGACTCATACTTCTTTGGCTTCAACTTGTATGATCCAGTAGGAATTCTCTCTCTTCTCAAATACACCACCATGTTTCTTTCTTCGAAGACTTTCTCTCACCTCTTCTTGTCAGTTGTTTCCTTGTACTTCACATTAGATTTCTGTAACTTCAATCGAACCGATCTTGAATATCAAGAACTTGTTCAGCCATAACGCTAGATGCACTACTAAACTTCTCTCCAATAGGTAGCTTGGATAAGTCTAGGAGATGATATGGTTCCTTTCTATAGACAATAGTAAAAGGCAACATACTCGTTGAACTGTGAATTGTACTGTTGTAAGCAAACTCTTCTTGAGGCAAACTTTGATCCCATGCTTTTGGCTTGTCTCCACATATACTTCTCAACAAGTTCCCTAAGGTGCGGTTGACAACTTTCGTTTGTCCATCAGTTTGAGAATGCGCCGAGCTATTATACTTCAGTGATAGTGTCAAATCTCCTCCATAGAGTAGTCTAAAAAGTAGGTAAGAACTTGCTATCCCAATTTGAAACAATGAAACTCGGCACGCCATGTACTCGCACAACCTCTTCGAAGAATAACTCGATCACGTGCGGTGCGTCGGAAGTTTTTTGGTAAAGAATAAAGTGTCATCTTAGAAAATTATCAACCACAACAAAAATGGACCCCACTCCCTTTTGTGTGCGAGGAAGTCCCAACACGAAATTTATGCTCAACTCTTTCCAACTATCTTTGAAGACGGGCAAGAGTGTATACAAACCCATATTTTGAGCTTGTTCTTTAACCACTTGGCAAACTGGACAACTCCTCACAATTTAGCCATGCCCTTTCTTAATTGAGGCAATAATACCTCTCTTCAAGACTAGTCATAGTCTTGTCTCTTCCAAAGTGTCCTCCAAGCCCGCCTCCATGCAAATCTCGAATGACTATCTCTCAAAGGAGTCCTTAGAACACAAAGTTGATTCCATTTTAAAAAAGTCTTCATAATATGATAGTCTTGTGCGGGTTGCTTCATCGAACACTTCTCCCAAATCGCCTCAAATGTCTTCATCTTTCTCATATAACTCATTCAAGAAATCAAAGCCAATGATCTCACTTTACAAAGAAACCAATAATGAGACTCTCATACTCAATGCATCGAAAACTTTGTTGTTAACATCGGATTTGCGTCGTATCACAAAGTTGAATTATTCAAAATAAGATGCCCACCATTCATGCATTTTGTTGATGTGCTTTTGATTTTTGAAATGTTGGAGCGATTAATGGTCTTAATAGAGCATGAAGTCACAAGTTATAAGATAGCTCTCCATAGTTTTTTTTGACCCAAAGGCCCATCACTCTAGTTTTGATGATGATTAACTCATGTAGTTATAGTACTAATGATCTTGTATTTATTTAGTCTCAGATTTGTGATCAAGATCTTAGTAGGTGTTTAGCTTCAACAAAGGATTTAAAGTCAAGTTTTAGAGCTAACACGTATTGATTTAAGAGCTTGTGCATCAAGACCACATCTAGTACTCAAGAGGAGTCTAGCTCGTTGGATCATGTTTGGACCAAGTAAGAAGGAGAAGAAGACTTCAAGTGAAGACTTCAAGAGAAGAATTGTGTTTAGGTTTGTTTTATTAAGATTTGGTTTTTAGACAAAATGTAAAGGATAGAATAGTTGGTGGATTGCTCAAGTATACCATATACACACACAAGATTTATATGTGTTTTCGTAAAAGAGTTTTTATTTTGAAAAAATACAAAAGAGTTTTCATTTTGAAAAAAATACCGTTTTAGTTTTTGGAGTTTAATATATACATGTGTTTTAACCAAAACTATTTTAGTGCTTATTGACAAAAACATAGATATTTCATCATGTATGTGTAGTGGATCATATCCATACACTCTATGCTTTAAAAGTGTTTAAAATATCTTGTTTTTGTATTTGGAGAAGTTTTGAAAAAATCTATTTTGGAAAAATACAGATTTTGTTTTTAGCCAAAATTTCTAAGTTACAAAAATAGTTCAAAATGTTTGTAACATGTCTTGATTTTACTCAAACATGTTTGTATATCAAAGTATTATACTGAACTTATTTTTGTAGATTTTTAGAGATTTTATGAAATTTTATTTAAGTCAAAAAGTCAAGTTTTAAATCCCTAAAATGTTCTTGTCTGGCTTCTGCCGGTCGACCGGGCTGGTCGACCGAACCAGGAGTCGGTCGACCGAGTCAACGTGCACGCCAGTTTGACTGAAGAGCCGGTCGACCGACCCGGTCGACAGACCCGGTCGATCGCCAGAGAGCTTCTGCTTTCTGGAAAGCCCCGGTCGACCGAGGCTCCAACGGTCGAATTTCTGATCGTTGGCGGTCGACCGGGCCGACAGCCATCCAGGCTGCTGTTTTGCCCCAACGGCTGGTTTTTCCTAGCCTATATAATGGGGGTGTTATGGGCTGTTTTGAACAAGATTTTTAGTGAATTTTGAAGCTAGTTTTTCCTACTCTTTTAAGAGGTTTTCTCTACTTGTTTTAGAGCCAAATACTTTCATTCAAAATGAGAGTTTATCAAGAGATTTTAAAAGTGATTTTCTTGTGTTTTCCTCCACAACTTTAATCCTTATTTTTCTCACAAACACTTGAGCTATCCATTGATATATCTATCCTATAGGAATCTTTGTTGTGAGAGGATTTGAGGTGATCAAAGTGTTTAGATCACCAAAGTTTACATCTTTACTTTGAGGAGGCGGACTTGTGTGTTCGCGGTGTTTCGAGTTCTACTGAGAGCTCATTGTAGAGGTGCGGCCCCGGCGAGCTAGTGGGCTTGCGGCGTGTTGTTCTTGCGGGAACAAGAGAGGGACTAGAGAGTCCAAGAGTTCTACTGGGAACTCCTTGTAGGTGTTGTGGCACCGAGTGATCCGGTGGGATCGATTTTAATGGAAATCCTTCATAGTGTTGAAGGCAGGGACGTAGAGCAAGCGTGCTCGAACCTCGAAACAAATATCCCGTGTTTGTGATTGCTCTCTCTATCTCTTACTTGTCTTTATATCTTGCATGCTTATATTGTTTTTATCTTTATATGCTAGATATATATTTGTGCTCACATTATTATATGCTTGGGGTTTGTTTGCTAACACTAGTATTCAACTAAGAGAGTCAACGCGGCACCTCAACTCTTATTTAGAGGAATCTTGAGGAGTTAGTCCAGAGCCCTTCATGGGGAATCCGGCTACACTCTTGTGTTATACTTGGTGTTTAGCTTAAGAAGTTTTAGTTTGCATAAATAGTTTTAATTCCGCATTAATTGACCATTAGATTAGCTAGTCACCTATTCACCCCCTCTAGGTATTTACAATTGGTATCAGAGCCACGTGCTCTTGATTTGGGTCTAACAACCTTGAGTTAAAGATCCTCATTTATACCTAATCACAATATTTGTGCACACACCATGGATTTCATGCCACCTCCCACTTTTGATATTCTTAACATCCGAACTTGGAAAGTTAAGATATCATTATACCTCAAAGGCCTAGGTATTCATGTTTATCTTGCTACCATTAAAAATTCATATGTTAATAATAGCAAGTATATTGAGACTAACTCAAAAGCCATTCATGCTTTAAAGAGTACCCTAAATAATGATTATTTATGTAGGGTTGCTAATCTTGATTCGGCTTTTGTAGTTTGGAACACCATCATCTCCCTTGACGAAAAAGAACAATATTATGCGGGGACCGACTCGGATGCTGGAAGTGACGCTTCCAACGTGTGCTATATGGTCCAAGGGGATAACCCCCTTGAGGTAACTACCGAATCCGAGTTAGAAGAGGATGTTGATATGTCCTATAATGAACTTGAATCATTTTATCAACAACTCCTAGAAAAGTATGAAATACTTAAAAAGGATAATAAGAAAATGAAAAATAAATTTGATTACATGTTAAAAGAAAAAGATTCTTTTCAAACTAAATTTGAAAATGTTTTAAAAGAAAATGAGTCTTTAAAAAATGAGAATATTTCCTTGCTTTCTAAATTAAATGATATGTGTGAAGGAAATAATGCTTTGAAAATAAAATCATTTTGGTGGAAAAACAAAAGAAAGTTGCTTTGAATGAAAATAACTCTTTAAAAAGAAAAGTTGTTTCAAAAGAAAAAGAAAATATTTTTAAAAAGAACAAGAAAATGATTCTCATTCTCATCATGCTTTTCATGTTACAACTAAAAATGAAGTTAAAATTTTGAAAAATAAAATAGATTGTTTGAGCTCAACTTTGAGCAAATGTGCATTTAACCATTCTAGATTGGAATCCTTGTTTTAAAGGAAACAAGTTCCTCATGTTCATGCACATCACCCACATCATGCATATGCACATTTTGCACGCCATGATCATACTCACACACATATGCATCCTAGAGTGTACAAGTGTACACATTGCGGCCGCAAATACCATTTAGCAAAATTTTATTATGATAAGATAAATACTTTAAATTTTGCTAACAAGAATGTTTGGGTTCCTTACAAAGCTAACCCTCATGGACCCAAAAGAAAATGGGTACCAAAGTCTCCACCTTTTGTATTTAATGCAGGTGCGGGCTCTCACACGACGTGAGAGATTTGGTGCCTTGGTGGTGGATGCACATGGACTTGATGGATACACATTTGATGCACCGCTATCAAGGAGGTTTGGTGGGACAACCACCATGTTTTGGGGATTTAGAGTATAGTTCTTATGGTTTGGTAACTATCTCTAAACTCTTATTTTATTTACATGCTTTATAATTGATGATTTTTAGCATGTTTTAGTTTTTGTTAAAATAAGCATGTTTTATGTTTTATGCTTCATGTGGTAAATACTTGTTTAGATGTAGTTTTTGTCAAAACTTGTGTATATACGTGTACAAGTAGTGAGCATCATTTGATTCATATACGTTTGCACTTCATTATTCATTTGTGCTCACTACATGCACATGTATAGCCTAGTTTTGATGATTTCCTCATTTACACTTGTTTTGCCTATTTACATGTTTTACTTCATGTATATGGAATTTTTATTTCAAATCTAATAAATATACATGTATACCCCTTGAGACATTTGCCTTCATGCAATTTATATTATGGACTCTTTTTATGTTTGGGATATGTATGCATATTATTAGTTTTGGATAAAAACATACATATACCTAGAAGTTTGTTTTTATATATGAATTTTCATGATTTTTATGATTTTTTTTGCTTCATTGATTATCTTCATGAAAAATGCTAAACACATGATTCTTGTACACTCACATTTTATTTGTTTATTCATGACTTTATTTTATGATTATTTTTAAGCCTTATAGATTTCGAGTGTCAATTCTTGTGTTTTTAGCATGCTTCATGGACTCATATGATTTGATTTCATGTTTGAAGGATCTTTAACTAGTTTTTCAAAAATTAATTTAACTAGTTATTTATTCTTCATTTGGTAGTATTTTTCAATGCTAAAATATTTTCAAACTTATTTTCGAAAACCCCTACCATCCCATGGGCGGACGGATGGGCGACCATGCCTTGTATGCCTTATTGAAAATCTTTTATCTTGTGCATGAAAAAGGGTAGTAACTATGAGTTATATACTTGATTTACATCATATTTTCAATTGGTATCTCAATTGATATTTTTTTGTATATGCTCATATTTTACTTTCTATATATGTATGCCTTGAATTTGATATAATATCAATTTATATTGGTATTCTCTTTTTTTCATACATATATATGATTTGTTTGTGCTTGATTTACAAGATAATTACATGTTTAAAGCACAAAGTATGTTTATGCTAAGCTTAATTCAAATCTTGATTTTCAATTGATATCTCAATTGGTATTTTTTACAAGCTTATGCATTATCTTCAATTGGTATTATTTTTGATATCATAATGTACAATAAATTTCAATTGGTATCACAATGTTTCTATATCAATATGGTATCTATATCTTGTGATATCTTGATTTGTTGATTTAAGAAGAATTCAAAATTTTGTATTGCTTAGTTACAATTTGATTCTTAAAAATGTTTTGATATGTATTATTTACAATTGATATCATAAAATTTTGTTTATTTACAAAGGTATCTCAAAATGTGTTTTATTACCTTGGGTAAATTTCAAAATTTGTTTTAAGTAATTATTAAAAATTTGACTTAAAAATGTTTTGATATGTATTGTCTATATGCAAGGAGAGCTTAACATCTCTTCTACATATAGATTCATGTTGAGTGTATCTTATATTGAGGAGCTTGACAACTCTTCTTTATGTGATACACTTGTGTAGGGAGAGTTTCACATCTCCTCTTATGCATTGCATATTATGCGTTTTGTGAATTAGGACTTGTCATCCCTTCTTCATATAATGCATATATGTAAGGAAGTTAACTTAGCGTCTTTCTCTTCATGAATGTATATTGCATATATCTTTTTATTGGTTGATTTGATTTCACCCCTTTATTGATTTTTATTTCTGACAAAAAGGGAGAGAACATTATTTTGTCTTTACTTTAACCCTTTTGTTGATGATTGACAAAAAGGGGGAGAAGTATTTTAGTATATATGCATGTTTTCCTTACTTTATATATAAAAGGGGAGAAGAATTTTTATTTATGCATATTGTTTTGTTTTGCAAAAAGAGAGAAGAATTTGATGAGTTTTTAGCATGTTTATCTCCTTATGTTTGCATACATGTTTGTTTAGTTTTATGTGCTTTATTGTCATATCTATTTGTTTATTGCTATGCATGAGTTAAGGGGGAGCTTCTTTGAAGCTTTACTTTAATCCATGCATATATAACTCCACGAGTTTTGTCATCATCAAAAAGGGGGAGATTGTTGGCTCAAAGGCCCATCACTCTAGTTTTGATGATGATTAACTCATGTAGTTATAGTACTAATGATCTTGTGTTTATTTAGTCTCAGATTTGTGATCAAGATCTTAGTAGGTGTTTAGCTTCAATAAAGGATTTAAAGTCAAGTTTTGGAGCTAGCACGTGTTGATTCAAGAGCTTGTGCATCAAGATCACATCTAGTACTCAAGAGGAGTCTAGCTCGTTGGATCATGTTTGGACCAAGTCAAGAAGAAGAAGACTTCAAGTGAAGACTTCAAGAGAAGACTTGTGTCTAGGTTTATTTTATTAAGATTTTGTTTTTAGACAAAATGTAAAGGATAGAATAGTTGGTGGATTACTCAAGTATACCATATACACACACAAGATTTATATGTGTTTTCATAAAAGAGTTTTTATTTTGGAAAAATACAAAAAAGTTTTCATTTTTGAAAAATACCGTTTTGATTTTTGGAGTTTAATATATACATGTGTTTTAACCAAAACTATTTTAGTGCTTATTGACAAAAATATAGATATTTCATCATGCATGTGTAGTGGATCATATCCATACACTCTATGCTTTAAAAATGTTTAAAATATCTTGTTTTTGTATTTGGAGAAGTTTTGAAAAAATCTATTTGGAAAAATACAGATTTTTTTTAGCCAAAATTTCTAAGTTACAAAATGTTTGTAACATGTCTTGATTTTACTCAAACATGTTTATAGATCAAAGTATTATACTGAACTTATTTTTGTAGATTTTTAAAGATTTTATGAGATTTTATTTAAGTAAAAAAGCCAAGTTTTAAATCCCTAAAATATTCTGGTCTGGCTTCTGCCGATCGACCGGGCCGGTCGACCGAGCCAGGAGTCGGTCGACCGACGTGCACAAACGTGCACGCCAGTTTGGCTGGAGGGCCGGTCGACCGACCCAGTCGATCACCAGAGAGCTTCTGCTCTCTGGAAAGCCCCGGTCGACCGGGTCGGTCGACCGGCAGAGAGCTCGCTCTCTGTTCCAGGCCACGGTCGACCGGGGCCGGTCGATCGTGGCCCCAACGGTCGGATTTCTGACCGTTGGCGGTCGACCGGGCTGGTCGACCGGCATCCGTCCAAGCTGCTATTTTGCCCTAACGGCTAGTTTTTCCTAGCCTATATAATGAGGGTGTTATGGACTGTTTTGAACAAGATTTTTAGTGGATTTTGAAGCTAGTTTTTCCTACTCTTTTAAGAGGTTTTCTCTACTTGTTTTAGAGCCAAATACATCCATTCAAAAGGAGAGTTTATCAAGAGATTTTAAAAGTGATTTTTTTGTGTTTTTCACCACAACTTTAATCCTTGTTTTTCTCACAAACACTTGAGCTATCCATTGATATATCTATCTTATAGGGATCTTTGTTGTGAGAGGATTTGAGATGATCAAAGTGTTTAGATCACCAAAGTTTACATCTTTGCTTTGAGGAGGCGGACTTGTGTGTTCGCGGTGTTTCGAGTTCTACTGAGAGCTCATTGTAGAGGTGCGGCCCCGGCGAGCTAGTGGGCTTGCGGCGTGTTGTTCTTGCGGGAACAAGAGAGGGACTAGAGAGTCCAAGAGTTCTAATGGGAACTCCTTGTAGGTGTTGCGGCACCGAGTAATCAGGTGGGATCGATTTTAGTGGAAATTCTTCATAGTATTGAAGACGGGGACGTAGAGCAAGTGTGCTCGAACTTTGAAACAAATATCCCGTGTTTGCGATTGCTCTCTCTATCTCTTACTTGTCTTTATATCTTGCATGCTTATATATTTTCTCTTTATATGCTAGATATATATTTGTGCTCACATTGTTATATGCTTGGGATTTGTTTGCTAACACTAGTATTCAACTAAGAGTCAACGCAGCACCTCAACTCTTATTTAGAGGAATCTTGAGGAGTTAGTCCAAAGCCCTTCATGGGGAATCCGGCTATACTCTTGTGTTATACTTGGTGTTTAGTTTAAGAAGTTTTAGTTTGCATAAATAGTTTTAATTCCGCATTAATTGACCATTAGATTAGCTAGTCACCTATTCACCCCCCTCTAGGTATTTACAATTTTCAAAGAACAATACACCACATATAATTTTGGCTCTTAAGTAGACTATTTTTGCCTTCATTTAACTTTTCACTTAGAAAAGCAACAGGCTTCTTCTCTTGCGAGAGAACCACTTTAATGCCAACTCCACGAGCATCACACTCTAATTCGAATACCTTTTTCAAAATTAAGAAAAGCCAATATGAGAGCAATAGTAAGTTTATCCTTGATTAGTGCAAAAGCTCGGTTGGCCACTTTGGTCTAAAGAAAAGCACCTTTCCTCTTCAAGCAATTAGTGATAGGCGCGACCAAACTACTAAAATTTCAAATGAAACACCAGTAGAAAGTAGCTAAATCATGAAAACTCCTTACCTCCGTGGCACTCTTAGGTGTAGGCCACTCCCGGATTGCCTTTATCTTATCTTCATCAATATGGATTCCTTAAGAGCTAATTCCAAACCCCAAGAACATCGAATTGCTAGTCATGAAGCTGCACTTTTTCAAGTTGATATACAAGTCGTCGTGTAGCACCGTCAACACCTCCCGTAGATGTTGTACATGCTCATCTTCACTCGAACTGTAGAAAAGAATGTCGTCAAAGTAGACAACTACGAACTTCCCCAAGAATGGCTTCAATACTTGGTTCATTATTCTCATGAAAGTGCTATGGACATTGGATAGTCCAAAAGGAATGACCATCCACTCATATAGTCCCTCCGTAGTCTTAAATGCCGTCTTTCATTCATCTCCCGGCCTAATGCGAATTTGATGGTAGCCACTCCTTAGATTGATCTTCGAAAATATGCACGATCCTCTCAATCGATCTAACATATCATCAAGACGAGATATAAGAAACTGATATCGAATAGTGATCTTGTTAGTGACTCGGTTATCTACGCACATGTGCCAACTTCCATCCTTCTTTGGTATTAAAAAGCCGGTACTGCACACGAATCATGCTCTCTCTAATGTGTCCTTTGTGTATCAACTCTTCGACCTTCTCTCTTAGAACTTCGCTCTCTTTAGGATTCATTTTGTAATGTGGGAGATTAGATAAACCTGCTCCCAAAATAAGATCAATGTGGTGTTGGATATCCCTCATGGGCGGTAGTCCTTCCGAAAGCTTGTCATGAATAACTCTTTTGAGCTCCTCTAATAGGGGCTTCATCTTCTCGAAAACTTCAATGGATGGAGCGACTTCTTCTTTGACCACCAAAGCAAATCGTTGCTTTGTCTCTTTTGATTCTACTAAGAACTCACCTCCATTGTATGGATATGAATTTTGGCTTCTCTTCTTTTATTGGCTTTGGAACAGGTGGAATAAGCTTCATGGCTCTCCTCTTGCCTTCCTAATGTAGATGTTCCTCTTGCCTCGATGAGTAGCATCGACGTCGTGTTACCATGGTCTCCCTAAAAGTGTGACATGCATCCATAGCGACAACATCAAAAGCAACGAAATCTTGATAAAACTTGCTAATTGAAATGAGAACATGACAAAGATCCATTACCTTAATGGATGGGTCCTTTTGATCCATCCAATAGTGTAAATGTGAGGATGTGATTCCGTCTCTAGTTTCAAGTAGTCCACAAATGAACTAGAAACTATGTTCTCACAACTTCTATTGTCGATGATGAGGTTGCACCTTGTCTTTGACCGAACACCTTGAGTAAAAAATTATATACCGTTGTGTAGTGTCGGGGGCCTTTTGGTTGTATAATAGTCGTTGTACCACGCAGGTGGCTGACTCTCCATGCTCTTCAGCAAAGTAGGAGTCTTCCAGCTCAATCTTAATTCACTTTATTTTCATCATCATAGTCTGCTATGTTGACTTGTCTTCTCTTTGGGCACTCATTAGACTTGTTTCTATGTTCATCATACCTGTAACACTTACCAACACCTGGCTTGGCATATGAATTTTCCTTGCCCTTTGTAGTGGGGATCGTTGTCGTCACCGGTTTTGTTGTAGGGCGTCAGCTGCTTTATGGGCTAGAGTTCGATCGCCCGATGTGAAATTTTGTTGAGTTCTTGAATTGCTGGATGTCTTTTCTGCTACACTCTTGAAAGGTGAAGCTCTGTTTTGTAACCTTTCAATTTTCATGGCCTTATTGTGAGCTTCATCAATGGAGAACACATCATAAAGGATCACACGCTCTTTGAAGAGATATTTTAAATCGCTGATGTACTTTGCCGCTTGTTCTTCCATTATGGATAGATTGCATCGTGATGAAAGGCAATAGAACTTCTCCGTGTATGCCGCAACAGTCCTTGTATCTTGTTTGCAGCGTTCAAATCAATTTTAAAAAATCTGTTGCTAAGCAGGTGGAATGAATCTACATTGTAGGACTTGCTTCATGCGTCTCCATGTCATCACGGGTGGCTTGTCTTTGTATCTCCTTGTGATTTGTAATTGGTCCCACCATGCGGCTGCTCCTCCTTTAAGCTTGTATGTTACGAACTTGACATGCTTCTTCTCGAGGACTAAGTCATATCGAAGAACAACTCCACTTCATAGACCCAGTCCAAGAAGGATTCGATATCAAGGTTCTCACTAAAAGAAGGAATCTCAATCTTCATCCTATATTCATTAGGACGTGAGTAATCTCTTCTCCTATCATGATTAGAAAAAAAATCCTCCCTCCTGTTAGGATTACGATTGACCATCCACCTATGGCATCGCTTATAAGCCATCCCTCCATCATAAGTTTCATCTTTAAAGTCGTCATCTTGATAGAAGGGTTTGTTCAACCCTTCCTTATCAGAAAGATTTTCATATTGAAAATTTCATAGAGGATGTCTTGATTGTTGTGGTGGTCATTGATGTAGTGGTGGTTGTTGTGGCAGTGGTTGTTGGAGTGGAGGTTGTTGTGGTGGTGATGGTTGTGGTGGAGGTTGAGTTGATTGACGATCATACCGCTTCGGTATGTACCATCAGCTATACTTTTGGTCATCAATCTTGAGAGACAACTTCTTGATCTCTTGGACTATAAGATCCATGGTAGATTTTATAGTGCAGATGTCTTGTTCAACAGTGCCTATCCTTGTTGAAAGGCATTGCAAACCATCGCCGTCTCCTGCCATCGTTGAAAAGTTGCCAAAGTTTTGATCCACTTGACGTAGATAAAGAAGTGAAGATGCTGACTAGATCTCGTTCTAACGCCAACGAACCCTGAAAGGAACCTTCAGGTAGGATAATACTCGAATCCACGAACAAAGTTAGACAACTTGAATCGATGAGCAATTTGAGAGAAAAACTCAATCTTATTAGTCAAAGTTCAATGAATACAATTACAAAGATACAAAGGCCCTTAATAGGCTTTAAAATTAGAAGTCTGACCTAACTAAGAAATTAGAAATAAATAAAAGAAACGAAACAAATTGGAATTCAAAACGGACCTGAAAATCAAATCCTAAATAGAATCTGAAATAACCGATACGCGACGGGCGGTCGACCAGGTGGTCGACTGCTTAGTCCGAAAATTACATTGCCGATCGGGTCTCGATCGATCGGCTTAAAAGACTCAGCTCTCTGGTCTTTTCTACCTTCTGGCGGTCTATCGACACTATGGTCAGTTTTTTCCCATGGCCGGTCAGTTGATCGGCAGCTTCTACTCGCTTTCTCGGTCGACCGCCTAGTCGACCGAGAACTGTGTCTGGCCTGCTTTTAAACCTTGATCCTCTGCAACTTGCTTTGATTGATCTCCTACATCAGTATCCATACCAATCGAAGTTTTCTTTTATTTGGGCCAATTTATTGGATTGTTAAACAATCAATGCATGTTTTCTCTTCTTTTACTAGCAATTATATTCCTTAATCTTATGTTCTTTATCTGTTTAATCAATTACATGCTGGAAATTGGATCCCATTGAGGTTAATTAATGTTTTGTATCGGCTTTCAGGAACTGCAGGGAGCTGTTGTTAAGTTGAATAATTACATCTGCAAGAAAGAGGGAGCCACAGAATGCTCCGCAATTAATCTGGATGATCTCGAATCTTTAGCATTGGGTATGTGGATGTTTCTGCTCGTTTTCATTCTGCGCTTGGGCTTAAAGTTACTTTAGAATATTACACTCCATAATTCCTTTTAAAAAAAAACATACACCTAAAAGGATGTGCAATGTATGGGTATGTCATTCTCCTCTCCCTCCCTTCTCCAAAAGAAGTGCACAGAACTGTTGATTCACTCTAGTGATCTATGGTAAAAACGGAAAGTAGGGCAAACTTGAGAATCTAACATTACTCTGAATGTCTCGGGCTATTTTGTTTTCTGTTACAGTGATCAACTCTCAAATGCTTTCAGGAATCATAGCCATCGGTGTCTACTCCTTCACTGTTACATACAAATGCCATATAAAAACTTTGAACCATCTTTTCAGCAAATCTAAAGCTAATGTGGTATTTGCAAACTTATTTTTTCCCCATGGGGCTAGGCTGGGATATAATGTTCTTTTAATTCGTTGCAGGCCACAAGGGGAGATCTTACTTGCTGCTGCTCTTACGCATGAAGCAGCTAGTTGTTGAGACTGTCGATGGCGGTTCCATACAGTATCGCCCGTGTTAGTTAATATCAGTCTTCTGTTCATGTCCGCAAAAGCTCCTCACACAAGCATTTTTTTTGTTTTCAGTTGCATCTTTCAGAGGGTTGTCTGCATGCATTCTCCCATACTGGATTAAAGATTCTTCATGTGAATCTCAAGATTGAAAAATTCTCCCATACTGGATTAAAGATTCTTCATGTGAATCTCAAGATTGAAAAGCCACAATACCACTAGGGCATATAACCTGTATGTTAAGTCAGGGATTATTAATATATTTGTAGGTGATGATCCTGAACCTTCACCTCCTACTGATGGGGATTGAGCTGAATTCAGCGATTATTCATGTTGGTTTGATTTTAATATTTATTTGGTTCCCATTGCAATCAAGTTCAAGCTGGGCAGGGATTGAATTAATGCTACCATCAGATAAACTATTTCTTTGCACACAGATGTTATTAGTCTAGCTGTTGCGTACACTAAAAAAGATGCAATAAAACATCCAGTGGCAACACGCAGAAGGAACCAACTGATCTTCAAGATATACGTGTTCACCCGTCTGATCAACTCAGAAACTTTGTGATCCAATTTGTAAAATCAATATATTGCTTAATTTACAATTCATTATTTAGGTCGTTACAACATTATGCAAACAAGAAATAGTGTGGTTCGTATGGTGGTGCATTTCCTGCAGATAAAAAAGGAGCAAGCAGGCGTGAAACAACATTCTCTCTGTATAGTACCGAGTAGTCAGCTGATTGGAATACTAAATTCTCACTTGATCGCGCAATCTTTGACATCTCTTGCTTGTTTTGCACTCTCTCAAAAGCGTGCCTGAACCACACTGCAAGAGTAGCTACCAGCCTTCATGGAACGGCCAGAATCCAATGGAAACAAGAGAGCTACTATAATCAGTGACCACCCAGTTGTCCTCAAATTTCCAGGAACAAATTTACCAACATTTGCAAGGTAGAAAGACGCTAGAATCAGATCACGTACGCTGAAATTTTAAAGGCCAACTCAAATCCAAGGAACTGCCCAATCCACTGAGCTAAAAACTTTTTTGCTTATTTTAATTTGTAAAAATATGTCAATAATGTTAGGAGTAATATATGCAGTACAATAATAAATAAATAATACACCACTTTACCAACCCATAAGGTTATTATGCAGATAAATAAGACAGCTGTTTCTTGTACACAGTACCCGATTTTTTCAAGCATCATCTCCACATTATACAACCCCCCGTTCGACCTTTTAAACCCCCAAAAAGATGAATGAAAAGAGAACAATATAACATGGCAGGAACGGACAACAAAAAAACAAAGCCCTACAACGGCAACTATACCCTGTATACATCCCCTGCACAAAATCACCTTATGGACTAAAAATTACACTGGAAATGAAGGAGATGTTATCTATCCTACTGGGGCCTTCCGACTGAAAAGAAAGATAAACCTCAAAAGGGGCCTGTCCTGCTTGCCAAAGGCACCACCACCGCATTCTTAGTCCTCCCTCGTCCGGCAGAGGAGTGAATCCCACCATGGCAGAAAGCCAAAAAGCTAACAAGCCAAGCATTCCCGCCTGCCAGCTGCGTCTTTTTGTCTTTCAAGTCTACACGCTCATTCACTGGTTACATTTTGGAGGCAAAGATGTGCGCATTGAGTTCTTTTTAATGCTGTAGGCAGAGTTATGGAATTTTCTCTAGTTGTAAATCTTCACTGGCTTCTCAAATGTGTGCCGATTCTGCATGTGGAGAATAAGATGAAGTTTGAACAATTTAATAAACCGATCAATGCAAAATTTCCAACAGATGAATATACCAGATGCTGAGAGTGTCTAAAATTGGTAAAAGGACTCCTTTCCTTTTTGCTAAGTGGTCTATTTCGCTAATTATTTACATTATGTGCAAGCAGGCAAAAATTACCTGGTTGGCTGTATAAAGCCTTCTCGGAGTGGTGTCAGAGTGCTCCAATCCAAGGTACTGTTCCCATGCTCCATAAACATCTCTTCTCTGCGTTTAGACATTAAAAAAGTTGTGATGCGAGATGAAGAAGGAAGGGGAGGGGTGGGAGGCAGGGAGGAGGATTCCATACCTGAAACCGACTAGACACAATATCTGAATCCTGAAGGTATTCAGGGCGACCAAGGGATAGAAAAGCGAACTTCCACTGAGAAAAACAAGTAGAAAATATGAGAACATTCACAAAGCTGAAACTAAACTGAAGAAAACAATAAAAGAGTAAATGTGGTCGAAAATGGAGGCATCTGTAAGGATATCTTTAAATACAGTAACATCTCTTCAAAAAAAAGTAATGGAATTTGAGCATAGCGTGTTGTGAGTACCCAAGTGTCTGACTTCCATTTGGAGTGGTTATAAACACAATGGTTTATCAAAAGCACCAAATACACAGAGCTCAGATGTCAAGGCAAGATTAAAAAACCCAATACAGAGAAAGTAATCCAATATGCCTTGCCTTAGAATACACCTTCCAAGGAAGAAAGTGAAATTATGGGTATCATACTACCATCACAAGATTTCGATCCCTTAAGTCATAAATTGGGTTTCTTCACAGAACTTTCTAGCAAGGGCCAGAATTTTTCAGAATGTACTCTACTCTCCCTACTGAAAGGCTTGGCAACCCAAACATCAATTCACATGGGTTGAAAGAATAGCAACACCCCAAAATCTTGATGTTGCAGTGGCCTAAATTTTATCGACAACTGCAAACCTTGTGCGAACAGACAGCCAAAAGCTGAAAATAAGATGTTTTATTTTTTTATAATACAAAGGGCGGAGGAGGTGCTTGAGAATAAATGCTGGCATTCTACTCTACCAGAGGATAGCAATATCCGCGATGCTAGGAACAGCCATATCTTAAGCAATAATATAAAGTAGGAACGATTTCTGGATGCTCCACTCACCTTTACCTGTGAGAAACATCCCAGCTTAAATCATTTTCAGCCGCATTTGCCCCAAGTGTTTCTCTTGGCAGTTAATGTAGGTTATAATTATAAACAAAAAGTTGAAGGAGAACAAAGCAGAAGAAAGATAATGGTACACTTTGCATAACACGAGAGATGGGGAAAGAAAAACAGGTTAAAAATAAAGTAGTATGCTACAATTAAAATAAAGTCTTTCTATATAAGTGCATGAAGCAACTAAGCATATGCCAAAATAATTTCTATGGCATATTCTCCAAAGATTGCTCAAAGTGTAGTTTTACTGAGCAAGTAACAGGCAAGAGAAGTTCTTGCAGATTTATAATTTTTGTGTGATGTGTGAGGTTTGAGCATTTAGATTTTCGGACATGCAAGTATTTGGCATCCAGGTTTGTGTACTCCATGTTATTTACATTATATTACTTCTTATGTTTTCTTATATTACTTTTTGTATGTCTTGATTTTTGTGCTTTGTCCATGTCTTGGTTTCATAGTCTGTGTGATTTGAACAAAGCCCCAGGCATCATTTCCAACCTGCGTCGGACCCGAGAAGATGAGAGGAAGATTTGATGTAATACGGGTGGACCGCAGACACCTTCAACTTAGATAGAAAAGAAACTATTTATTTTGGAACAGAAATAGAAAGGGGAGATTAGGGTCTGAGAATAAAGAAATAAGAATTGGATTAGGAATAAATTTGGACTACACACCCCTTGCACCATGGCCTTCACACTCCAATCTCAAGAACTCAAAGGTCAAGAAATTTAACTAAAATTTCTTTCATTCATTCATTCCATCATAATCATAAGAGATATCTTGGGGGTCTATTTATAGGCTTTACAAAAGTCCAATTTTAGAAAATAAACGATGTGATACTAAACTCTCAAATAAAAGAAAACACAACTAAATTCAACAAAATAACTAAAACCGAAGGAAGATGGCACGCCTTCCTCTAGTGTAGACTCAGATCAATCGGCATGATGTCCTCATCATTTCCCCCAGCGTGAGAAAAAAACTCGACCTCGTCGAGTAATAGCTCCCCACACGAAGCATCTCAATCAGACCATGATAATGGTCGAGGAACCGTCGGTCTTATATTAAGTCCGAACCAAGGTGGAGGTGGGACTGACCTCTGACAGATCAACTGCATTCGATGGTAAATCTGAAAAGGCACATGTAGCAAAAAGAGTCAGATCCGCTCCACTAAAAACTAAATTGATATCAGGGTCCCATGAGACAACTCATCGGTAATGAAAGTAATCCTCAGGACTCAAATTGGATGTGTACGTCGAGCAACTCAGAGTTCCGAGAGGGAACCTCTCAGAGTGAATCGTAACCATCACCGCATTTTTAACTACAAATCCTTGCAAAATATTATGTGGATAGGCAATAAATTTGTCATCATTGCAAATTGTTGTGTTTATGGGTCTCATCATGCATTCAGGCAATTGCAATGCAACAAACTCACTAGGTAAAACTCCTAAAAATAAAACAAAAAGGTATGTGAGTTTTCTGGGGGCATACATTAGATACCGCTAACGATATAACATCACTAGGACCAACAAAAATATGACAAAAGTCATGAAATAACTCTACATGTTCACTAAAAGAAGAAACGCTAGGAATAACCTAATGAACAATAGAAAAAATTTTACCGACTAACTAGAAGAGAAAAAGTTAGGAGCAACCATATAACCACGATCTGCACGAGAAAACTTAGATGGCTTACTAGATGTAACGATGCTAGTATCAACTGTCTCATGCTCAATTCCAACCTCTATCATAGGTCTGACAAGTGAATACCTAGCAACATGTAGATGCATACAAGACTCCACTAATACATGCTCAAGACCACTAGTATCATCCTCTAAAACATCGATATCATCAAGTATGGGTGAACTAGACTCAACTAATATATCCTGAATGTCATTAATATTCTCTTCATGAACATGAATTTCATCAAGTGTGGGTGTACTAGACTCTATCAAATCATCATCACTAGTAAGGAATGTGGACATCATTGACAATTCTTGAATTATCAATGTCATCAATTTACACATTATCAGTATGTTGACTCTTCGAGGAGCATTGGTAATCATGATGTTCAAATTCTCCACACTTAGAACACTTAATCGAGGGGCACTCGTAAGCATAGTGTTCATATCGCTCACATGTAGAACACTGCTCTTTAGTTTTAAAAGTGAACAATTCTAGCTCTAAAGCCAAAATAAACATTTCTTTGACAGACTTCATGACCTGTATAACATGGTTCACAGTCGCAGTCTCGGACGCCGACTCGACGGGTATTGAGACGGATCGGTCTCGGCGACTCGGATCGATCTCGGGTGATACGCGCAAAACGCTACATAGAAATCTCAAAAAAATCTGAAAAAATCACGACAAATCTTAAAAAAATGTAGACATCCACATTCATGTATTGCATGTCCAAAACATATCACCTAGCACACTAAACATAAAGCGAAAACATACACGCGTCGTCGGTAAAAGCATATCAAAATACATGCACAATATAGTAAATTGCACAAAATACATTCATAAATACATGCTAATGTAGTTATTTTCACAGTGAATTGAGATGAAGCACAAAATCATCATCATAATCATCTCTGCGATAAGTAAATAAACTGATACTAGTGCTTATATATCTCTCAAGTTGCGGTCTGTAGTCATGGACATATGTCACATTATAATGTTGGCCTGATGTCAAACTCAACATTTGCATATGACCTTCAAGACTATAAGTTCCTCCATCAACATTATTGTTGCCCTCATTATTGTCATCATCACCGCCGCCGCCATCACCGCCATCATTGTCATCATTATCATCACCATCTTCACCATCATCACTAGTAGAACTGGATAAAACCATCACATCTTTACCACCATTATCATCATATGCTTCTCTTATACCTCAGAGGGGGAAAGGGGGGAGATCGGAAACAGGGGGAGGGGAAAGAGATAGAGAGAGACGGGAGATGGAAAGTGAGAGAAAGAGAGCAGGTGAGAGGGAGGGGGAGAGAAAAACAGAGGGAGGGGGAGGGAAAGAGACAGAGAGAGACGAGAGATGGAGAGGGGGGAGAGGGAGAGAGAGCGAGTGAGAGAGGAAGGGGGAAGAGAAACAGAGGGAGGGAGAGGGAAAGAGACAGAGAGGGAGGAACATCACCTGAGGCTGGGGAGCAGCGGCCGACGGCGATCGGGTGACGGCGGAGTCCAGATCTGAGCGGTGACGATCGGGCAGCGGCGACGATCTCCAGATCTGAGCGAGAGAGGTAAGTTTCTTTTTTCTTTTCCTTTTTTTTCTTTATACCCGTTCGTCACGGGTGAATATAAGTTTCGAGCCGACTCGGCCAAGAATCGGAGTCGACTCGGTCGAGCCACGACCGATTCAGCCGTGAATCGGCCGAGTCAACCCCGATTCTCGGCCGAGTCGGTCTCCTTTGAGTTGAGTCAACCGACTCGTGACTCGAACTCGTCTCGGAGAGGGCCGAGACGGATACGACTCGGCCGAGTCTTTGAACCATGCTGTATAATAAGTTCTTTTTAAGTCAGGTCTCAATCTGTTATAAGACATATATATAGTAGGTAGATATCTATGTGAAAGCCACATTCAAATACAAACTACTCAAATTGAAGCTTCTACTCAGTAACAGACAAGTCTCCCTGACGTAGATAAAATAGCTCATTAAAAACTCGAGATCCAGGGTGAGCAAATTTTTTCTTAAACTTTTCCTTCATTTCATCCACGTCTCTATAAGTTCAGAGTATGTTCTCTTTTGTTGTCTTTCTACAGTTGTCCAATAATCTAGAACTAAAACTTTGTTTCCCCTTAACAAACTAGACTCCATATGCGTCAGAAAATTCATACAAGTCAAAATAATAGTCCAGGTGAGCTATCCAATCACAAAGTTTGCGAGTCAAATGTACCATAAAAGTTTGAAGGCGTACACTGCCTTTACATTGGATCCCTCTCCTAACAACATGCCTATCATAATAATTACACTCTATCGCGATGTTGTGATTCCGTGTTGTGACTCACGCTTATAATAATTACTCTAGTGCGAGATTATGTTTCGTGACTCACGCCAATCATAATAATTACTTTCTAGTGCGCGGTTGTGAGTCTGTATTTCGTGACTCTAGGGAACGTCGTGCTAAACTCAGACATGTCTACAACTTAACCTAGGACAAACTGCAATGCAAAATAATACAAACAAGCGGATGATTATGCAAATTTCCTAAACTCAGATAAAACTAAATACATGCGCTAAATGAAAAATTGCAATCCTCACAGGCCTAATGTCTATATACAAGAAAATGCAATCCTAAGTGATGATGCTTATCAACCGTTAAATGGATCAATAAACATTAATAAATGCATAATAAACTATAAATAAATGCACAACCACTAGAGTTTGCATGAACTAAACAATTAAAATTAAATCAAGTTACGATATCACCTGAGATGAGTAGTTCATGCTCTAGCATGTCTAGTAAAGAGTCTTGAAATCATTCTGCTCTAGCATGTCTTGTAAAGAGTCTTGAAATAATTCTCCACAACTAATGACTGAAATTCTTGAAGGGTGCAACACGGACGGGACGTGACTAGATGAAGGTTGCTCCAGAATCAACTCGAATTGGACTTGAAACGAGCTCAAAACAGCTTCTAAATCAATCTGCTGAGTTGAATCTGAGTCAGGACTACGTCAACACCAATTCAAAATTGAGTCAACTCGGGTCAACTCGGCTCGGGTCAGCATGGGTCTGAGCCGCGGCTTGGGGTCGGCTTGGGTTGAGTCGTCGGCTCGGATCAGCAAGCGGGTCGGATTCTGATTGCAAGCGGGTCAAGCTGACTTGTATCGGTTCAGGTTAGTGAACTGAAACGGGTTCCAGTTTGTGAAACCCAAACTAACTTCTCTTCTCTATTCTCTACAGTTCCGAAATGGCGGTTGCAAATCATCATCGAGGAGCTCTGGCAAAGTCTGGTTATGTCAGTGACTAGCGGCGAGATTTGCAAGGTCGACGAAGGTGGAGGGAGATGTGGCGAATGTAAGACACGTCTTCGTGGCTGTCGGTGGAGGAGGTCGACAAGGGCTTTACGTCGATCTGATGACGTTGGCTAGGTTATGGATAGACATCGATGTCAATGTCGAAGGCCGAGAGAGGAAGAAGGAAGCGTCTGCACGTCCGCGTTGTGTTGCAGACAAGGCGGCGAGGGAGGGGTCATCACAGCGGGTAGGCAGCGACGAGGACAAGGTTGAGGGTCGACGAGGTGGCGGGCTGCTGGCGGTGACAAATGGCGAGACCGAAAGCAAAGAGGTGGCGACAACACGTCTGGTGTCTGCTGTCGGTGGAAGGCTGCGAGACTTGACAAGATGGTGCGGCGGTGAAGACGGCGAGATGTGGCGGCGAAAGAAGTTGGGTTAAGGTTTCGTTTTGGTGTCGAGTGAAAGGGAGATGAATAGTGAGGGCAAATTTTGGGGATTTTCGTTTTTTTTAATCTGATCTAGGTTTTTTAATCTATGTTTTTAATAGATCCAGTGTTTGAAGAGGCTTGGATTTTTTTTTTGAAATAGATCTAAGAAAATTGAAGGGGATTAAAACCAAAGCTCTGATACCAAAAATTAATGTAATACAGGTGGATCGCAATCACCTACAACTTAGATAGAAAAGAAACTAGGGCTTTGAAACAAAAATAGAAAGGGAAGATAAGGGTTGAGAAGGAAGAAAAAAAGAATTGGATAAGAATGGGATAAATTTAGGCTTCACACCCCTTGGACCACAGGCTTCATACCCCATTCTAAAGAACTCGAAGCTCAACAAATTTAACAAGAAAAGTTTTCATTCATTCCATCATAATCTTCAGAGAAGTCTTGAGGCCTAGTTATAATCTTTACGAAAGTTCAATTCCATAAAATAATCGATGTAGTATTAAACTTTCACATAGGGGCTGTTTTGTTAAGGTGAAAGTGAGGGAGTAGTAATAGTTCCCTTTGAAACTTAAAAATTGGTTAGTGAGTTTTCCGGTGTTTGGATGTTGTTGCGAAGTGTGATTGAAAAATATTATATCTTTTTCGGTATTTGGATGGTAATGTGGAAGTGAAAGTAGAAAAGTTGACCACAAAATAATATTAAAATAAAATGTAATTAAAATAAATAAAAATTAGATTGTAATTAGAATGCAAGTGAGATTTACATGACTACAAAATTAACTGCTTTGAGCTACAACTTATTACAAATAAGATTTACATGACCACAAAATTAATTGTAGCACTCTGAAAGTGAGGAAGTGATTGTGTAAAAGGGGAAAAGAGAAAATGAAATAGGGTTTTCTCATTTTCCTTTTCCGGTATTTGGATAGATAGGGAAGTGAGCAATTATACTTCCCCATTTTCTTACTTCAACCCACTTCCTTGCAGCCAAACACACCCATAAAAGAAAACAAAACAAAATCAAAATCAACATAACTAAAACCAAAAGAAGGTGACACGCCTTCTTCTAGTGTAGACTCACATCAATCGGAGTGATGTCTTCTTCAAGATTGTTGCCTTGAAAAATTAAGTTGGGCAACCCACGTGGACCCCACCACGAAGAAAGAGAAAATGAGGCTTGCACGTGGGTTCTTCTCTCTTCCATCTCCACTTTTTGAAATCAGCACTCATCTTGTTCTCGTTAATTTTCCTCGTCAGAAAAAGAGGGCGGGGACAGAAAAAAATGGAACAAATGCTCTCATTCAGCTAATACTCTCATTTATCATTTGATTCTCACAACCCAAAACCAATAGCTTTGTTGGTCTCTCCTCTCCTCACGCTCAAATGACACCTTAGAAATTCAGTCACCTTTTCTTTCTTGGCCTTTCGGCTCTTCAAAAAAGCATTTACCTGAAGGGGAAAAGATGCGGAATGATTTGTGGCGAAGATAGATAACGTTCTTTACCTTCTACTAAATCATAAATTATCTTAATTATCCTATTTTGATGCTATAGTATATATTCTGCACTAAATTTTAAGAATTAAAGATTGCCTATTAACAACAAAGATAGCAATAGAGAGGAGAAGAAAGCCTAATGAACTATCGCACAAAAGACTTCAGCAGGGTACACTAAGGAGACATGAATAAGAAATGTCTTTTCTACAGGAATGTTCCTCCACCTCTTTTGGTTTTTGGCTTCCCCCTCTTTTGGGTAGTAATATGTGCCACAACTTGAGGCTTTCTTTGGTTTTCGTGCATTATTTTTTTGCATTGAAAATTTCAATTTTTAATTTTAATATTCTTTCAATATTATTGAAATTTTCTCATTCTCTCTACATATATATGTTTTGGATGATACGTGCAATTATATAAATTGCAATACCATGTAGGTTGATGATATAGTCTTTTGAGTTTTTTTTGGTCTAAGGTTCCTCAATAAATTCATTTTTGTTTCTCTATATAAATTTCAACTAACATTTTGACATTAGTATATCTTGATTTTCCCGCATGAAGACAGGCTCACAGCAGCCCATTTATCATATACTTGCAATCTACACATGTGGGGCAAATTGCTAGTTAAAAAAAGGTATTTGACAACAACAAAGGACAAGAATAATTCACACTGAAGGATGAGAAGCTGCAAGAATATTGAAATATTATCTTCCTTTAAGGAAGAAGAAGTGCAAGTTACTTCCAACAGTCAACAATAATGTACCTTAGAAAACTCCTCATCGGGAACCTGGAGTTTCTTTTGAATCCGTGCTCTAACCTCAGATAGTGTCTCACCTTCGTGAATAACCAAGAAGAATGGTTCCCCAAAGTTCTGAACCTGCTGCAGAAATGAAAGAATTTTAGCTCAAAAGAAGCATCACAAAGAAGATTGGGAACGCGTCAGATTCTACAAGATCCACTTGATGATCCATTGTAAAATTGTCATATCCTCTTGGGGATCCAAACTCACAAATAAAACTAGACTCCACGAGATGATCTAAATTCAGTGACCAGTCAGATTTGGTTTTTCAGATAATTGAGCCCCCGTCACCCCTAAATCCTAATCATGATTTAACAGGTTTTCTTTTAATGAAACCGTGCACATCTAAAACAGGAAAAGGAATTTAACAACAAACACACCCCCACCCCACCCCATCCCCCCCCCCCCCCCCAAAACACACACACACACACACACAAAACAAAAGGATGGGGACTCTGAGGCATTTGCAGAAATCATTTACCTTAATAGAGAAACTAGTAGGGAGCATGCTAAATAAAGATTCTGAAATAGCCAGCAGGAGAAACCTTTTATTTTTTGTTCTCTTTGGGTCCTTGGGAGCACTTATGATTTGATTTCTATAATTATATTGATTTGTTTAACCATGCAGCAAATAACATACAAACAAAATTTCCAGTCTGTGTTTACCATCTGGTTTTGATTAGGGTCTTTCATGAAGTGATAAACATGAATCAAGCGATCATGAGGACCAAGGTTCTTCTCTTCCTCTGGAATCTGCAACATAGATGATAAATGCTTAAAGGATTGCTGACTTTGACCTATAAGCATACATCAACAAGCGTCAAGAAAATACATTTCCCTCGAGCTGTGCCTGATGTTAGGCCATCACTAGAGATTGATTGATATTATCATTTTAAGCAGCAAAAGGACTGCAAAAGCACTTGTCCCTGAAGATTTGCTACTTACCTCTTCTGCACGTAATGTCCAGTACTGATCATTTATATTCTCTATCTTTTCACTAGATGGAAAGATCTGCAAGGATTATTGTAAGACTTGTAAGGGGGTGAAAAGAATTAAAAAGGAACAAAAGAAAATAAAGTGTAGACATCGGTCATAGCAAAGATGTTGAAGTATACTATGTATAATCAATGGAGTGTGGTGTGTGTATCAGTGTCTCTGTCTAATCAATGGTCACCCTATCTACCTATGGAGATCTTGCAATGAGAACTAGTTTTTACGACATTGTTCTTGAGAACTCAATGGTGGGCCATCCCATGACGACCGACACCATTCATCTTGATTTGTACATCAAAACTAGTCTAGGAATTAGAGATCAAGAGGTTTGAAAATTGAAATATTGTTCCCATTCATCAAATAATATCTTTGTTTCAATGACTAAAATAGTCCTTTTGTGCAAACAAGTGATGAGGTTGGGGTGGGGGGGGGGGGGGGGGGGGGGTTTAGTTTTGAAACTTCTTGATCTCCCATTCTTATACTAATTTGGATGAGTAGAACAAGATGAAAGGTAGTGGATCACCCATGGGATGGCCCAGCATGGAGTTCCTAGGGACATTATTATCAGTTCTGTTCAGGGAAGAATTTCCCTATCTGGGATATCTTCAGTGAGGACTAATTTCTACAACAAATTTCATGAGAACTCAATGGTGTCATTGCATGAAAGATCAGCACCATTCATCTTGATCTATACATCCAAATTAGTCTAAGAATTAAAAGAATTAGAGATAAAGAGGTCAAAATTTTCTCTATATATCCATATAGTTCAAGAACCCCAATCAGCAGTAGCTGCAGTACTATTTTAGAATGACATCACAAACCAGCTAACATCCAACTCTGCAGGATTTTGAGAATGATATTTAACATGACTGCGCTATGTGACAATTTTTGAGCATCTTTCAAAGAATTCAACTTACCAACATACATGTGACCATGAACACAAGCAAAAATAAATATCAGAACAAAAATGGAAAACAGCATACCCAAGCTGCACCTGGTGAAATTTCCAATATGATGTGTCAAGATCCCCAGGTTATCATAGCAGTTAAAGAAAGATTTAGGTAGTAAATCAGTTGTATTATTTAACATAATTATATTACTTACATTTTGCAGATCTCAATCTGATTACCTTAAGATTCACAAGAGAAGAGGACATGAATCAGCTTCAACTTCAAACATATATTCTATTCTTGCATCAATTATAGGGCCAAAGAATAAAAATAAACTGACTTATACAGTCTAAAGCAAGCTTAGTAAATCATATCAATTCTAGCATATAATTTTTTTTTGACAGGCTCAGGTTGGCTCAAATCACTGAGAAAATGAGTTAGACTGAATTCCACAAGAGTCATTCCAGACAGACCTGTACTTGTCATGTTTCATTTCCAATGAGTTAGGTTAAGTTTCAACTGGAGCGAACTGTGTGCATGCATGTCTTTCAGTGATTTACCTGCTTGGGAGTCAACAATGGTGAGGTTGAGCCGCAGATTTTATGTAATTATATTTTTTTCTTTAATTTGTGAGATATAGCCAACCATTTGGTAAAGCAACTCTGAACAGAAATGTGTGCATGTGCCAACATTTTATGCAAGCATGTCTGCCTTATAGAAATTACAAAGACCACAGAAGTACCTTATAAATCTTGTGATAGAAGACCTCAAGCAATCTGAGTTCCGCATTTGGTTGAGATAGCTCCACCTATTTAAAGAGAACATGAACACCATGAAGACCTTTTATTCTAAATTATATAAGAAAAATGCATAATAAAACTATGATTTTCTTTAAATGTACAGCACAGCATAACTAAACCAAACCATGCTTTTTAGAAAATTGAATATAATAGCAACATTGAGCTTGAATAATTCAAAAAAAAGGATGAAAACATATATAATAGTAAAAGCTAACCTTTGTCTTAAGATCCATAATCACATCACCTACAGTACTGTTTTTCGGTAGTCTAATAGTATGAATTACCACCTGAAAAGGAAGTATAAACCATGTTAAGGACATATGCTAATCCAAACATCATGACACCAAGCTATTGTCAATGAACTAACCTCATCCTTTGTGGCATGATGAAAGGCAACTTTAAGAGTTTTTAAACATTGCAGTTCAGGAAGAGGAATATCCAGTACTTCATAATACAATATGTCAGAAGTCTGCCAAAAGATGTCATTAAATACCCTTGTTGCATCACAACACATTTATCCATTATTTTTAAAAATCATGAAAACAAACCTGGTTGTAATGGACAAGCATGTCTGAGAGATGCTCAACCCACGGTATTTGATCGGTTGGGGTTTAGGTTGCTGAGAGTAACAATTGTGAGAAGTTAGGCGGATTTTTGATGGATCATCCAAACTAAGTTGCCGAGCAACTCTTTCCACAACATCATCATAGGTGAAAAGCTTTGACCTTCAGGAGAAAAAAGGGACATGTAAGACTAAAGACTCAGATATTATGGAACAAGTGATCATTAGAATAAAGAACCAAACAGTATTTAAGAACAGCAATAAGTAATAGTGTTATTTTGCACTTACAGTTCTAAACAAAAATCGTCCTCCTTTGGCTTCTCCAAGGAACGGAAATGGACAATCTATGCCATTAAATAATGAACAAGTATACAAATAAAATTTCTCAGATTTAGGTGATCAAGGTAAGTATACATGCACACAAGAGACAGACAAAAAGCAGAAGTTGAGGTAGCATATTGCAATAAGGTATGTAGAATTGTGATCATGGCAAGCATCTTAAAATCAAGGATCATAATAATCTGGCAAATAAAATAAGGTTAACTGAAAACAAATACAAGAACATGAAATTAAATAGCCTTTTATAAGAAAATTTTATGATGTCAGTAATATGATAGCAAGTAGACAGCTAGTACTGATTTAAAAGAACTTCACGGCAAGCAACTATGCTTTCACCCTGTTTTCAGAAGAAATTGGAGTATTGTTGCTATATAAGAAATTGATAGATTAGGTATAATAGTGTAAAATTCATTATTAATTTGCGACATCTTACTAAATTAAATCCACCCCCCCCCCCCCCCAAAAAAAAAAAAAAAAAAAAAATGCATTTCTCACATTGAGCTCGTCTGGCTATATTATTAACATTCAAAGCAAATCTTTGCCTGTATAATCTGGAGGGCGTGGACTACCATAATATGACCATGTTTTTGCCTGGAAGTTTTCCTCAAGACAGATACAGGGTCATGGGAAGCTTACAGATGATTTAATATAACTGTACTTAAGTTGTCTCTTGCCATAAGCATTGCCAAATTACTGTTATGTTATAGGATCCAAAGGAAGAATATTTTTTTTAAGCCGTGTGGAATCATTGGTACAAAAACTACAAAGCTGGGTGGACCTCCATCAAGTTTCTCCACCAAAAAAAAAAAAAAAAAGAAAACACTACAAAGCTATTTGCAGCAGTAAGCTACAGGAAGCTTCCAATGGAACCACACAATCTGAAGGTATGTGGAACTGCAGCGAAAATACATCCTATAGCAAATCCATCATCATTTTTCCTTCTAGTTCTTTTCCCAAATCTGCAGCACGAGAAACAGAAAAGAGACTTCAATCAAAAGAGTGGCACGCTTGACCTTCATACCTTCCAAAAGTAGCCATCAGCCAACAGAAGACCATAAACTATTTGATGGAGCATCACATAGTAATACCCACGAGAAACACTAGATGTTGGCAAATAACTCAATGAATACAAGATATAACTTTCATCACCATTGGCCCGCACAATTGGTTGGTTTTGGAACATGGACATAAAGTTGAAAGAGCTTTGCACAAGGATTGAGAAAGTTTTAACAACCAGGCACGATTGATGAGTGATGGCAGATTTACTTGGGATAGAGATTTTGCTGAAGTCCACAAAACCACCATCATCCCATGAGATTTGATTCGTTTAAATTAGCAAAGATAAATGTAAAAGTTTCTAGAGAATAAGTTTCAATTTGAGCATTAGATGGTTTAATTTAGAAATAAATTATTTTCTTAAGATGCGTCTCTTAAAAGTTTAGATATTCTTTTTTCTAATCAGGATCTCTTACACAGTAGAAGAATCCAAAAGGATCTAGGATGCGGCAAATAGCCATGAATGCATCCATATGTAACAGGATAATATCCATATCAAGAATAAAATAAACATACTGTTTCATCCATATGAAGTTTGTTGTCCACATCAACAAGTCTAGGCAAGTACATTGATATTTCAAATACTGTATTGAACAAGCAAGTTTAATCTTGAATGTTCTCCAATAATTTTTTTTCATTTCAGTTCAACAAAGTGCAAAAGTTGATATTCTTATACAATAAGCGTTTAAGTTTAATACACCAACCACCAGTGAGTCTCCATTAGGCCCATCTGAATCCAAGATAGTGTTGCAACGTTATGAACCTTACAACTCTTTCAAAGCCTACAGTAGAAAATAAAGCAATACACAATGGTTATTTGCTCAATTACTTTTCAGTGATCCTTGCATTCACTTTGCTCTACATGGAAACCTTTGCTCAATTATTGATTTACTGCTCGACAATTCTTCTTGTGTTCATTTAGTGTACATGAAAAACTCAATATGTACACACAAAATACGTCGTCCTTCAGTAACCCGCCAGAAGTCAACGGAGGACTACAAGAAATATATTTTTCCTCGATGCTAAAATGACCAACCTTGGTCCCAAGTCTCTGGGTCAGATATGCACATCCTTTTCTTTTTCAGGGGACATTTCCTCTTTCAGATTGGCATTTTATCCTTTTTGATGTATCAATCTATGTTTTAAGAGTTACTTTCAACTACAATGCTACACTCCTAACTGGAGCACTCTTTAGATTCAGATTCGTTCCACATTGTTCAAACCATCTCAACTCATTCTTCCTCATTTTATAACCTCAATTGAGGCTAACTCTAACTTCTTGTAAGTGTGCTCATCCATATCCGACCTTTCGCTGTATCCTACTTGCCCATCTCAACATTCTTATTTCATCTACATTCATTTTCTCATTTTTCTTGTCATATTGTTTCTAATTGCCAAGCATTTTCACCCATAAAGCATGACATGACTAATCAGATAGTGATCGTAACAAATTATGGATAATTTAGAAAAAAAGGGTACCATCATACCTGACGATTATGAACATATTCCAAAAATGAAGGAACATCAGGATAGCGGTACTGGTCCTCATTATCTGAAGAGGGGATTTTTTGTAACAGACGATGTCGCCATCTTCAAGCTGCATACATAAGCCAGAGAGTTAACAAGTGATGGTACAGAATAAGATAGATAAACAATAACATGCATTTGACAAACCTGGCTAGATCGAAAAGTGAGCTTCTTGTCAATGTATTCACACATCACATTTGGTTCATACTTGATTTCCTGGCCGACAACAACAAAAAGGTAAGGATACCAAATTTAAAAAAAAAAAAAAAGACTCAATAATAAACATAAATGAAGTATGAGAAAGGGAAACATTACATCGCAAATATAGAACAAGAACATGCACACTAAATAAAAAACAAACCTCATAAAGCTCAATTTCTTCATCTGGAAGAAATCCAGCCATTTCATTCAATTTTGAGAGAATTTCTGATGGCTTCCCTAAAGCCTTGACAAAGAGCCTTCCAACATATCTAAACTCAAAAAGATTAAACAAAAATTAGTTTTGTTATAATACAAACAATATATATTCAAAGAAACTTAAAAGCAGAATTATTGGCTGGAAACAGATGAGATACCGCAGTTCTTCCTTTTCAGGATCATAAAGCTTGAAAAAGAGCAGTATGTCTTCCTTGGTCTTCTCTGGTGGAGGAAGAGGTTTAAGATCCTACATTGTCATATAAATGTGTTAATAATGGGACATTAGTCAATTCACCAGGCAGTTAACAAGTCCATCTGAGGATGTGCCTCTTATGAACGACAAAAAAATATGCAATATTATCAAAAAATACTAAATCATGAGCTTAATAACAGAACTGTTACCAGTCCAATCTCAATTTCCAAGAATAACTTGAGCTCAGCAATATGTAACTTATTTGTAATCTCCCTTAACTGTCCAACCTACAAAATAACCGATTATGGCAATGAACTTCGGTATCATAATGTGAAAAAAAAATCGAACATATATAGAACATGGAAATCAACAATTCTCAATAGGAAAAGAAAGATACATAGAGAGATTGCAAAGGAAAAAAAAAAAAAAACTAAAAGTTATCCATGAGCATAGATGAAAGAAAATATGTATTCCTCTCACATATCCAATAATTGAGAAATGATCTTTTAATAAAACTCTGAGGATATAGTGAAATGTCCAATATAACATTTCTTTGATAGCTAAAAGCACTTGAATTAATCACCAAACCAAATTTTCTTGAAAATGTCATTACACATTCCTTTGAAAATAACTAAAGGAACATATATGAGAGGAAACTATTTGGCACAAGAATGACATCTTATTATATAGAAATATATTGAGGTGGAACCACAGGTATGAGAAACAATATTTAAATTGAGGCAGCTTCCTATATAAAGCATGTGTTTAAACAAAAAATCAGCCAAGCTATTTGGCAAATGGATGTACTCCTCTATTCCCTCATCTATCAAAGAGATGTTTGGGATTGTCAAGTTGTAAACCAATGCTCAATCTAATAAAGCCATGGCTTTCCTTTCAAAAAAAAAAAAAAATACAACCATAGCAACATATAAATAAGGAAGTCACATACATATTTGGAGAAGAGTTGCAACATATTAAAAAAGATGCATTGCTACAGGGATAAAAATAAACTTGCCAAATCCACCACCAACTTTTATCTCCATGAAGTGCAATATATAATTAATTTCAAGACAATTTTCACGTTTCTGAAGCTGAGTCTAGCAGATGTGGACATAGGTTGTATATACCACATTTCAGCGATAAAGTTGGTCAGTGCATGACCATCTAGCATATTAAAAAGAGAACAAACTCTGCTAAGTGGCAGAAATGTTTGTTCTTGTTAGAGTGAGGGAGAACAACAAACGAAAAACAGAATGTTTAAAAAGAGAACAAACACAGCTAAGTCGGAGAAATGTTTAGTTCTTATAAGAGTAAAGAGGGAAAACAACAAACAAAAAACAGAACTAACATGAAAGAACTTCCTCAACACTTCATTACAAATTTACAATAAAATCTTAAAGCGACTAAAATTTTTATGGATGGCTGACTGCCAAACCATTTTAGAATTAAAATATGTGGATGTAGAGGACCGCATGACAAGGTTGGAAACTTGGAATGTATACAGCAATTCTTGGCCAAATCCAAACCAGAGTTGCAGATTCATGTCAATCTTGGTAATCCACCAAGACTCTTTGAATAGGAAGAATAATCATATTCCTTGTATTACTACAGTTCAACTGTGGGTGTGGATAGTTAGAGTGGCTAAGCACGAAGTTTTTCTACCAAGCGGCACTAGTTCAAAAGGAACGACCACTCAGAGGACAAAGAAGAGATACGTGATGGTATCACATAAATTGATGGAGGTATTCATTCCGCTATCAAATGTGTTGTTTGAATATTTGTAGACATGCCATTTTTGGCATAGCACGTATAGGTTTTCTATCATGAGCATACACCATATGCTATATAAGAATATTATTAATTAGGATGTTATTAATGTTAATGGCATAGAATCTAATTTTCAAATTAAAAACCCTAGACATAATATAATCCTTTCTTTTTACGTAGCATAAGTCATAGCCTCGTGTAAGCGGGATCTGGCCCCAAACCTCTTGCCCACTACAAAAAGGCTTACCATTGTGCTACCATGCATCTGCATAGGTCTCTATCATTTTTGGTCCATACAATCCAAAATAAACTATTTCCTACTTCCTTCCCTCTCTCCAAGTAATCAGTAGTAGAAGACAATGTTATATCGTCCACTCTGGTCTTCAAATGAGCAAAAATGAATATCATATCAATGTGCTGATTAAGTTGAAATGTTATCTATTCAAACCTGCAATACTGAACTCCAGTGCCAGGATATTATTACTTACAGATTGGGCTTCCTCCTGAGGAGACAATGGCCTATTAGGACGGTATGTATGGTTTTGCCGTCTAGCCCACAACCAGAACCGCTGAAATTGCACAGGAATGCCGAATTCTTTGGCCACTTCTTCCTGTGAAACACATTCAATGTTAAACAGCTGGAAGAAAATAACAGAAAGATGCTGACAATGATAACAGAATTTCACACTTTTCATCTGCTCTTTATTGTCATCCAGGAAAGTCAGTAAACATATGGAAGGGCAAAACAGAAATCTAGAATTTGAATTAGGCGAGATGCTGGGATATCAAGGTAGAACAGGAAAGCAAAGAGAATAGTTCCGACATGAGATGCTTGTTCTTGTCAGAAAAACACCAGCATATGAGTAAGAAAGCAGGTTGAAAACGAGGTCTTAAATATGTACTGCATTGTTTTAAAATAAGAACTCTAGTTATGGAAAATGTTTAGTTTTTGGGCGAGTAATAAAAGATGTGCAGCAAATTTCACTCTCAAACATGCAACTCTGGCAAAAATAAAGTTAGTTTAATCTTTGAAACATTACCATAAGTTATAATATATGGTTTTTGAACCAAAGTAAATTCATTTTTTAAAATCATTTTGCACTAGAATTCATTACCTTGTTGATGCAACCTATAAACATGGATGCACAATTCACAAGAACAAACAATTTCAGATCGTACGAATTGCTAGCCAGAGGAATTTGCATTTGATATCAGAAACAAAATTGCATTGATTGTAGGATAGCATATAGGATGTTAGACAAATATTACTTCCTGATTAATAACTAGAATGCAGCTATTTTCACAGAGTGTAAAACTTCTCCGAAAAGATGAGCACTCCTAAGACAGATCAAATGCATGTTAACAAAAATGATGGCACCAAGAAATCTTCATTAACAGCTTCCACGAGTATCAACATCTTGAACAACAAATTTAACCACCAGAGTGACTTTAGAATAACTACCTTGAACATGTGGAAAGGCATCTGTTTTTGGATACGGAAACTCCGAACTTTTTCATGGTCCACTAGGTCAAAATAAATATCCCTTCCAATCTGTTCTCTCAAATCCTCATCCCGGGCAACCTATACGCAGCAAAAGGAAAATATTCAGTAAAAACAGCATATGGATTGGAAACATGCAGTTTAAGAAACACCCAGAATCTAGTAAAGGAAAATCATATGAAGGACCTTTATGATGGTATAAAGGTGAGCCTCAGCTTTCTCCTTCTTCTTGTGTTCCTTTTCTTCTTGTTCTTTCTTTAATCTTATCTGAAAAACAACATTGAGTTTATTAAAAAACATCTCATGTATTTGGCCTTTTTCGCTAATTATTCAAATCTCACGGTGTCTTACTCTAAGGTGTTCAGCAATGTCTTTTTCATCGACATTACAGATTATTTTATCCTTGTCACTCTCTCGAATATACACAAGCATGTACGCATTTGAGTACTTTGTAAACTTAAATGGAGTGTTGTTGAAACCGGGATTCGTCTGAGGTAACTGTTAGGAAAAATAAAAAAGGAAAAAAAATGTTAAACAGTTGTACAAAAAATAAATGGGTTACACGATATTTCTGATTGGCAATATAGATAACCTCTTCTTCTCCACCGTACTGCTCCTCTAGAGCCTTCTTAGCATCTTCTTTTGTTACCCGCTCATCATCAAACTTAAACCTGCAAAGGAACATTTGACAATGCTGAATATACTCCAAAAGAATTCTTGGAACTAGATAGTCGACAAAATTATGAATAGTGAAAAGCAGACACGGGGACCTGCATCAATCAACCCTAAAAAAGTACCCACGAAAAAAAAAGAAAACAAGAAGCTAGTACATTACAGACAAAAGACGTTACTACAATCAGTGTTTTAAATGTCGTCCGACATTTCCGAAATGTCGGCCGACATTTCGTTTTCAAGCCCTCACCGCCACGACATCCCCACCCCATTTGAAATGGCGTTTTGAAAAATGTCGGCCGACATTTCGGAAAAAAATCCGATATGTTGGCCGACATTTTCCCGAAATGTCGACCGATATTTTGGGAAAAACCCAATATGTTGATTGGTCTTGAAAGTTTGAGCAATTGAGAAATTTTAACAATGGATTAGTAAATATATGCAAAATGTTTAAGTTAATTATACATATCCTAAACATATTTATATATTTTGCATAAGTTGTGTATGTATTACCTTAATAAGAATTTTTAAATTACATTATTTAAGACATCTAGGATATATATTTGTTATCCGTCATGACGTCCGAAATTTACTAAATGGCCCCGAAATATCTCCGAAATCCGACATCCGATTACGACATCCGACATTTCCCTGATATCCGACATTTAAAACACTGACTACAATGCAAAATCAACAGTTCACAAGGAACTAAGAATAAGAACAAAAAGGAATTTGATTTACACTAGATCACTCTACCAATAAAAAATCCTGGAGGTAAAAATCACAGCTGGTATGGAAGCATCAAGAATAATAGTCACGACAGTGATAAGTACAGAGTTGCACCGGAAAAGAGACAGGTTGTGGTTTAAAATGATAATGATCTATAAACAGGCATTTGCCGGCAGCATAAAGAATTTCTCTTAAACTTGTGTCATATTACAAAGAGATGGACGTATATGCAAATCAAATTGCAGCTACAACTAATTTATATTAAGTTTAGAACAGCAATATCACATGCTCTTGCCAAGCTCAGTTCACAATCATCATAAGTAATCCCCAGAAGACTTTAATTTATTCAAATTAATTCACAAAGTTCATTTCTGGCCTATTGACAGACATGTATTTCCAGCAAGGAAAGTAATATCTGCCAGGAGGGTTATGCCTAATTAGGCTGTTAGAATTGCTTACGGACATAAAATCCAGTAGAATAATTATGACTTTAAATACTGCATGAATATAGCTGTGCAAATTAGAGGAACCACACAGTAACTAAGACAAGCTTCAATAGAAAAGTAATGAGTTTTTATTCAGTACATAATAAGACGAGGAACCAACTAATGTATACATACCACTGATCAGACAGAGTTGGTCGAATAAAAGCATAGTAGTGTCCACCATGAACCCCACCACTATGGACAAGAACGCTGCATAGAAACAGACAGCATATAAGATTTTCCTTCTCCATCAGGAATAGAAAAGAATCTACATGTATTTAACAGAAATAACACATCTGCAAGACAGTGTCAAGAATAGTGACCAAATGGCGGAAGGCCATAAGAATCCAAAATTACAAATATCAATAACGACAAAGCAACTAGTGCCATTAACTAATAAATACAGGTTTCTGTTAAAATTACGCAAATAGCAGAAGTTTCGTTGTGCTTCCCATTTTCTTCAAAGTCAACAGCAAATGGGCATTAAAAACTTTTCCAGATTGTTCCAAAGTCAGATCTACGATGAGAAACCAAAATAATAGAAGATTTTTTTTAAAACCCAAACAAAAAGACACAATTAGCATCATTTTTATCACACATCCATGCACTATGTGATATTAGTTTATATAAAAGATGCACTTAATTTGGAGCTCCAAAGTAGACGCCAAAAATTCTTGGAGGCACATTTCACCCAAAGGAAATAAGTAGCTAGTACCCACTAGTCATCAAACCCTACGTTACAGACAGTAAACAACTAAGAATTAACAGCATGCATCAAAGTCATATACCAATACAGGTATCTCATAAGAAGCAAATTAAGCAGTAAGATGTAATTAGATAAAACTTTTGAGTGTAACAGTTTGAATAGTACTTATACATCCTAGTCAAGTGATGTATCCTTTTGGTCTTTGGGTCTATGGCATTGGTTTATAAAAGGACATAAAACATGTTCACCAATCAAGCTTCTCCAATTATTTTACTTTTAAAATTTAGCTATTTAAACTTATCATCTTTACTATACTTAATTTTTAATGTGTCTTCCATATTGCTGGAGGATGTGGTTCTAGCAAGAAAAGAGGTTGGCTTCAGTTTCTAAGTATATTTTTATAAATTTTGGAAGTTGCAAATATTAGCATATATTGGTCCCAAATATTGCTTTATATCTTCTAGCGTGGATGATGAGAACCCGAGACATACTAATAAATTTTCATTTTTCAGGTTCCTGGGAGATATCGGTTTTATGCCTCTTTGATACAGGATAAAGACTAAGAACAACCAGGCCAAGGGGATCCAGGGACAACCATCTGGAATTACAGTCTGGTAGTTCAATGCTGCACTGATTCTAAGTCAATGAAGGACCAAGATATTGGACAACAAAGAATTAGCCACTTGTAACGGATCCACTATCCAACATTTAGATGAAATTCACTTTCAACAGAAATTGTTTGCAATTTTATTAGTGGTACCTTTGTTTTACATAAATAAATTTGACACGAGTTTCATTACCCATCTTTACAGTATACAGGGCACATCATTCTACATAGTTGAGCATGTATCGAATTTTCCTAAGGGAAAGCGAGTTAGGAAAATCAATCTTATTGAATTGTAGAGAGCTTCAGGGCTTCAACTCTTATTGAGGACGGTTTTCTATATGTAGAAGCTTATTTCACTAACACGTGCTTCTACAAACCAATGGAATTTTCATGTACCCTCCTACACATGCCTCTCATTTAATAAGGGCTGTTCATATTTCCACCTCTTTCATGCTGCTCTCAGAATGTATGTGGGCTCTTTTGCGTATTAGAGCAGGACTATGCCAATGATTATGCAGATGGTCTCTCACTGGATCAAATGGCCAATTCGACGATATCTGATTGTATTATCAGGCCCAACCTGATCTCTCTTATGGATTATCTCAAAAAGTGACATGACAATATTTTTATAAGGTATATTTGAACAAAACTAACAACTGAAACATTGTTGTCCAATTTAAATGGATATTGTGCTAGCTGGCTCTCCTGGTTAAGGCATAACTGCAATGATCAAAGACTACGGAGCATAGATACGGATAGAGAACACACATACACACAATACAGACAAGATAAAATGGTATTACGGCAAATTCTTGAAAAGTAGGATATGAGGACACGGTGATATGATTGTCTGTGCGCGCGCGTGCGTGCATGTGCTTATATGCAGCATACATCAAAACTCATAGTGATTAAAACAATTTTTATGACCTTGATTTGTCATCGTCAAATATCCCCTGTTTTAAATATCAGCCGAGATATCGTCCGATATCTCTTTTTTTCCCTGTTGCCGATACAATATGAGAAAATCGTTCACCATATTGTTTGCAGCAAAAAAAGGCCGATATTTGAAATATCGGCCGATAAATCGCCCGATATCGACCGATAAATCGCCCGATATATTGCCCGATATGAAATAACTCATTTATTGCAGCGTGCAAATGTACATTATATTTTTTACTATTTTTGCTTGCATAAGACATCATTTTTATCAGGCATATGACATTTATGACACTAAACCAACTTTTAGTTATCAATATTTCATTATACATAGTGTCTGATATGAATGCTCGATATGTGCGCGTATCCCCGATATCTCCCCCGATATCCGATATCCAATATGAAAAACGCACATCCGATACGATCCTGATATCTGATATTTAGAACCTTACAAATATCTTGGAAAGCCAAATCTTCTGCATTGTACTAGTAACAAAACCTTGGATTTAAATATGAATTTTACCATGTTTATATTCATTTTAAAAGACCATAACATTTAAAAAATTTGTCTTTACAGTACTGTCAGTCCCAAACATTTTAGAACTTTAAGTAGGTAAGATAAGTTATAGAAAAGTATGTGTCATATTGTACTATTTTTACAAAATACAAGAAACATAAAGAAATCAAGAGCACCAGCATCTAAAACTTTGAAAGCCACCATTACCACCACCTACGCATGCATAGTACATATAGAAAAAATTAAAGAAATGCATGAAATTTTCAATTGTTAATTTTCAGAAGATGAAAATCCCAACAAATATTACCTGTGAAGAGTGTAAAGATTGCGGACTCTCCTGTCTGCATCTGGAGAGAGATATTTTCCATTGTCTCTATCAAGGTCAAGTTGCAAAGGGAACTCATATCGATCATTTATCTGCATTGCAGATATATTGAATAAAAATAAATACATCAGCTCAGCTTTCCATTTCCATGAAAATACAGATGCTAACGAGCTAGGTAGCCAGCAGAAAAACCAAATTTTGTTGCCCCTACTATGACTGAAAGAACAACTGATCATCTGACATTATGAAACATTTATACGAACAGCTATTGGTTAACAAGACAATCCCCCTAACACCACTACTTAGGATGTGTCATAGTAATATCTTCTTTCATCAATATTAGTTGTCTCAAATGTAACTTTTATTCACAGCAAAATTTATATTCCCGAAGAAACTGTAGGCAAATATATTTAAATGGAATGGTGTTGCAATCGAACATCCAACTAAAAAAAAGGCCAATAATGAAGTCTTAAACACTTGTGGTTGTTTAGAGTTGAAAACAACGTTAACAGTTTGTTGTAATAATTCTTGCCGCTTCATCGTGATCATCCCCATCACCAACTATACTCGTTGCACCAAAAAAAATTAGCAAACAAATATTATTTGAAAAGACTATAAAATATAACTAGATACCAATCTAACATCAATAACCTACAAACAAATGTGGATAAAATCCTTGATAAAGCAACTAGGATCACGAAAGTACATCAAATAAGACCTAGAAAACTTGTCACCTAGACCACTGTATCTTTACTCAAAATTACTGATAGGAATTTAACAGCTAAAAAACAAGATGAGTATTAAATGTAGGATTTCTGCAACTCATTGATGATGTCTTATTAGTTGATGAGACTAGATAAGGTGTCATTTCCAACAGAAAAGGTGTAGAGAACCATTAGAATCTAAAAAAAATAGCTGGACAAAAAGACAATATATGGGTATCAAACAAAAGAGAAACGAGGGAATTGCCCATCCCAGAAATACTTAAGATTGTGTGTTTTCACTGATTAGAAATGAGAACACTTGTAAGAAGTTAGAGGTAGCTTTATTGAGGATAAGATGAGGGGTTGATATGGTTTAGGCATAATCAACGGATATCAGTAAATACATCAGTAACAGTGCAAGAGGATGATAGTATGGTAGTTGAGAAAGCAACACGCGAAAGGGGAAAGACCAAACTTTATATGAACTGAGGCAATTACAGACAACACATTAGTTGTTAATAGAGGAGATGACCCTAATTGGATCTAGGAGGAGAAAAAAAATTTCATGTAGCTGACCAAAATATTAGGGATAAGAAGCTTTGCTGTCGATGCATTGCCTAATAAGGAATTTTGTCGTCATTTTTCCCCAACACAACAAAAAACCAAATTTAGGGGCTCAATCAAATCCTTAACAAGCTATATCCATTCAATTAATGTAAGACAGTAAAATAAGATTTAACAATTGAGAGTCAATAATGCAAATATTTTAGACCAATAACTCTAAGACTACATAAACAACAAAAGATCAGAGGGAAACAATTGTCAATTTTATTGTTCTAAGCACTGACAACCTGATAGTGCAGCAATTAAAAACAGATCTGTTAAAAAATAAAAAGCAAAATGACATACATATCACCTATCCATGTAAAATTAAGCATTCACCATGGCATGAACTTAAGTTGAACCAAAAGTGATATAGAAACTAGGAGACAATGATTGGTCCAGTGAATTCCATAAGACACAAAATTTGAAACATTTCACCCAGTACTAACCTTTACCATTGTATCCCGCATGAAATCATATTCAAAGCGTTTTAGTTGGAGTTGCAAGACAGGAGGGAAGTCAATGAATAGGACACCTTTCTTCGCATCCTGAAAAAACCACAGAAAAGAAGCAATTTCTCACTAAATCGTTAGCATTATGTATGTGCTATTATTTATGGATCGTAATATATCAACTATCAGGAACTCAAAGCAAATGACTGGAGATAACGCAAAGTTATCAACAGGGTAGGAATAAATATTATAGTTCATACTGCCTCATCATTTTTCAACTGTTCAAGAGAATTTCATGAGTATGTGATTATGATCAATGAAAAAAGGTTGACCATTCACAATGTTCCTTTGTTCGTGTTAATTAAGTCATCAGGTCTATAGTGGGCCCAGTATGCTAACAAACAAATCAATCAACTCCACATACACATTTGCAGATATTCATATAAAGAAATGGGCTGAGAAGAATATCTAGATGAGAGATCTAGAATGCAAGTATGCTTGCAGGTTTGACTCCTAACTTCAGCATATGAACAAAATAATAACCAGTAAAAAAAAAAAAAGCAACCCAGAAAAAAGAAAGTTGGGATAAATACCCTAGGCTAGAGGCTAACTCAACATTACTTGAATACTTAGCAAGAAATAATGACAACATGATGCAGAAGAATGATATGATCAGAGTGCAAGTAAAAGAGTAGTTAATAAATTGAGTACAATTTTCTTCAATCATTTTTTTCAATAATTACCGCAATAAAAGGACAACAGAGAAAACATACCAGACAGAGCAAGTTGACAAATGAAGTTTCCACTATCTCAAGAAAATTGAGTTGTGCTTCTTAGAATTATGTATAAAGAAGAAAGTTAAATGGAGCCAAAGAAGACCAGAATTATGGCAATATATTCTATTTAGCCCTTTGGCCTTATTTGTGCCTTGGACACATTTCCCTATAGCAAATATATCATCTTCACTTTCTTCCAGACTCTTTCTTATTCCACGAGAATCTTGAAGACTATGGAGCAAGCAAAATCAATTCGAACTTTATAACACTCATTTTTCATATGCTATATCTTATTCAACAAAGACCATTGAACACAAAACTGTAACAATGACAAAAACATCAAAGCCTTTAGCCATAGTTTGTACCCGATTTAAACATAATATAATCTTATTGTCCAATAGAAAGCCCTGAATGGAAATTAAGAGTCATTAAGTGAACAATATTCATCAGAGAGGCTTGATCAAGACTATACGCTATAGTAATGATAGATATTACAGCGCAGCTGTCGTAGATCTCTCAATCCTCTATTTTGATTAATATGACCGAAAAATATGACAGAAAGTGTAACAAATTAATTTTCCCCAAAAGACGGAGAAGCTATGCAACATGAGATAATGCGATAATTTTAACAGCTATTTAAAGATGGTCCAGAAGCCACACTGCACAAATAGAAACAAACCTGCAGACCATGGTTCTCCGCATGATACTTGTTATCTCCTTCTAGCCGCTCAACTTCACAATATTTGTCAAAAGAAGCATAAACATCCCGACATCCTTTGACATCTAGCTGAAGGTCTACAGAAAATGCAATATTGTAACAGCAGAAAACAAAACAGGTGTAGTTAATAAAGTCCAGAGATCATAATTTACACATAGGTTACCATAAAATGACTCCTTTCTGGTGGATTTGTAATCTACATTGATACACTCAATATAATTCATATGGTGACCTTCAAACAGTTGTTGTATTGTCCCTTCAACAACAGTTCCCTGTAATGAAAATAAAATCACAGTTCAATGGATCATCAACATATTCAACCTCTTACGTAGACTTGCCAAACTTCATTTTATCTTCCAACTTCTCGCAAAGAACCCTGTTGAGTTCTTGCACATCATGCTGCATAAAAGAATCATATGTGTCCCATCCAAAAGATTTAGTCAGTTCCTTGGTAGCAACACTACTATCACTATACTGAAGCTTATAAAATAGGCTCTGTAGGGCCAAGGGAATGCTTCCTGATGGCATATCATTTTCTGTTGTAGGCATATGGTACACAGCCTGAAAGATAAAACTCCAATTAAATTTCATTCATATTCATTAAATCATAAGATAAGCAAAGGCCTCACATGTGATACATACCTTTCTGAAGTAGGGAATGTGGTACAAAGTCTGAAGAAGAGAGTTCATGTAACAAGTAGCTCCTTGATTCTTAAGACCAACATAGCCGGTTTCTTTCTTTGAGTCATAATTCCAGTAATCAATAACCTTACGTACAGCAACCTCAGCTTCAACTATACAGGTATCACTCAAAATATATCCTCTACTAGGGTCATAGAGATCACTGAGAGGCATAAATGATGTGAAACCCCAATCACTTTCTCGAGCATTAAATTGGTGTTGTGTTTCTGCACAGAAGAAAGTATACAGGTCATGTGTATCCCTGAACTATCAGATTTTCCTCATATTACAAGTCTTTCCGGTTACGTCACATCCAGCTAATATCAGGATATAAAACAATTATGCCAATTACACAGCAAAAAAAAGTATTATCACATCTTGACGACTGTAAGAGAACATGACTAATATAATAATTCCTACTCGATCTTTCCCCTAAGAAACTTCAAACTATCCAGTAGTCAAGTCCACTCAAAATGGTAATGTTTTAGCAAATTGCATTTTTTGTGTAACAGCAACAGAAAAACAAGAGCACAGGAAAGAAAAGAAAAAGAAACAAAAAGCTCAACACAACATTATACAAGTACAACTGGACCAATTTGCCTTCGAAATGATTTGCCGAGAAATGCTACAAAATGGGTCAATCAACACTTAACACTCCGTTCGTAATGCATGCATGCATAAAAAGATATAAACCAGCTGACAGTAACATTGGAGACTAACAATAATATACGAATTGCAAGTGTTAACCATCATAATTGAAATCCGCTACCATGTTTGCGAAAATGATACCTTTTCTTACAGTGTACTTGCTGTGTATCTGATTGACCACCGACAAGCTAAACTGTGCATATCTACTCCATCCATAAGGAAGGGTTGCCGAATCAGCAACATCCAAGTACATAGACAAGTGGTCTACATTGTTCCCCTTTGGAAATATCAGCACTCTCCTACAATTAACCAATTCAAACATCATACACGCTTCTTTTGGTCCAAAAACCCTAACTTCAAACAAATCACACCATAAGAGAAAGAGAGATCATTATCTACCATTTGTAACCGCCAACCATAAAAACATCAGAGTAGTGCTTTTTCGGGTGAAGCCTCGAGAAATGTTCGATCGTCCACGTGAATCTCGACGTCGTCGGAGGATCCTCCACTTGCTGCTGCTGGCTCTCAGCTGTGGTCGCAGTCTCCACTGGCGCCACTGGAAGAAGAGAATCAACAGAATATTCCACCAAATAAAAAAATTTGCAATAAACACTACAAGCAACTTCCTTTCCACCAAAATCGAGGCTAAAAAGTATAAATTTCGATCGGGATCAGGAATTACCTTCCATTGGCTGAGGTCCGCCGGTGAGCTCGGAATGGGGAACGAGCATCTCCTCGTCCTCCTGCTGCGAAATAAAGCACAAATCAGAGCCCAGATCGCCGAAAGATCAAACCAAAACCCGAGAAAACATTCAGAGTCGAAACCCTAGAGGAAGTAAAGTAAGGGAGATTAGACATACATCGAGGGGCGGAGGGGTCATTATAGTCATGGATGGGGGCGGAGGCGGGTGAGGCGGAGGAGCGGATCCGAGGCAGAGGATAACCGGCGGAGGACGGGACCGCGGGCGAGAGATGAGAGAGAAAGAGAAGGGGAGAGAGAGAGAAGAGAAGCGCGGGAGAGAGAGAGAGAGAGGAGTGCCAAGTGGCGCTCTCTGTGTAGCTCTCTGTGTAGAGCGAGCGACAACACAGAAAAGAAAGAACCGACTCTTGGAAAAGCAAGGGTTTTTTTTTTTTTCTTTTCTTTTTC
>JAVJIF010023802.1:0-79712 GCA_038442645.1 Agave tequilana
AACTAAGCACAGATATTCTTTGTTAAGCGTGCTTCTAAGTGCCTCAAGGGCTGTGCATTGGCCTCTATATGCTTGCTATTACCAAGATAGGATTTTCTTGATAGCTGCAAGGAAAACATGCAAGCCTAGGGTTTTCAAGTACATGGACATCCTAAATTTTCACATGTCAATATTGGAGACATCAAACATGGGAGGTGTCAAGCAATCCATGAGTGTATGTAAACAATATAAGTGTGCAAATGCAAACTAGATTAGCAAACTAAGATCACACTCCTAGGTGGTTAAACCAAATATCAGGAGCGTAGGCGCTGATACCAATTGAAGGTACACCTAGAGGGGGGTGAATAGGTTTACGGCTAATCTAATGAACTAAATGCGGAAATTAAAACTAAAATTGCAACACACTTAGTGTAACCAACGAGTGTAGCCGAATTCCCGGTGAAGGGCTCTGGACTAACTCCTCTTGATTCCTCTGAATAAGAGTTGAGGCGCTATATGAAGCTCTCGTGGTTAAACACAAGTGAGGCACACAAACACACAAGCATGTATATGATATGGCAATATGAATCAATGCACAAAGTAATAGAGAGAGAGTTAAGAGTCAATAGATCAAATGCAAACAACGAGATTTGTTTCGAGGTTCGAGCCACTGCTCTACGTTCCCGCCTTCACATAGAAGGATTTCCAATCCACTAACTTGTCCACACAGGACTCCCACACAGGGAACCTCCACTGAGGATTTGGGGCAACTACAACCGGGAGTACACAACTCCTCTTTTCAACCAATACAACCTCTCACTAGAGGCAACCCAAATACCACCTCACACAAGAGGGGTAGGCACTTAGCCAAACAACCACAATCCACCTCTTCACAAAGAGAGATACAAACTCAATCTCCACCTCTCCCTAGAGGGAGCCAACCAACACTTCCACAATCACCTCACAATAGAGGGATACCAAATCAATCACCTCTTACTAGAGGGATATCACAATGATGGAAAGTTACAACTTGGTGGTTACACAACCACAAACTAACTTTTTCACAAAATAAAGATCCTAAATAGATAGGATAGTAAGATAAGCTCAAGTGTGGAAAAAATAAGAGTTTGGAAACAAAAACACAAAGAAAAATGCTTGAGAAAACAACTAGAATAAGTTTGAAATGAAGATCAAAAGCAATATCCCAAATATCCAATTTTCTTTGATTTTTTCAACCCTTTAAAACAAATAAAGATGAATCCTTTTTGGCTCTAAAAACACTTTTGAAAACTTGTAAAACACTTGTAGATAGGAGAATTTTTGCTCTTCAAAGTCTTACACAAAACAGCCAAAGATTGGGGTATTTAAAGGCCCCCAACAAAAACTAGCCGTTGGCAGCTGACTAGGCCCAGTTTGGCCTTCCGGTCGACCGACCAATAATCAAATTTTGACCGTTGAGCCTTCCGGTCGACCGGGCCCTGAACCAGAAAGCAACGGCTCTCTGGCCGGTCGACCGCCCGGTCGACCGGAGCAACCCGAGAGTGGGTTGCCTTCAGTCGGTCGACCGCTCGGTCGACCGGCCAACTGACATGGCCTCGTGCACGTTCTTGTGCACGTCCGGTCGACCGCTACGGTCGACCGGCTCCTGGTCTGGTCGACCGGTGCGGTCGACCGCCAGAACCTGTCAGGATTTTTTGAGGGATAGAAAACTAGGTTTTTAATTACCAAATAAATCCCATAAATTCTCTAAAAATCCACAAAAATAAGTTCTTGCATGATATTTGAAATACAAACTTATTTTAGTAAAAATCAAACCAAGTTACAAACATTTTGAACTCTTTTTGTGTTATGGAATTTTTGCCGAAAACCAAAATCTGTATTTTCCAAAACTTAGATTTTTGAATTGAAAATTCGTTTTGTCCAAAACTCATCCAAATATAAAAACATGATATTGAAACAACTTTTTGGCATGTTGTATATGGATAGAATCCAATATACAAGAAATAAATATATATCAATGTTTTGACTTAAAATCCAAAATACGTTTTGTTAAAATACCAAAACACCAAACTCATGAAATAGACTATCAAACTAAGTTTGTTTAAATAGTTGAAGCATACATGTATATAGAACATATCTAATATACATAAAACAATATAAACTTGTTTTGATACTATCTATTCTTGAAAACCAAGATCGGTTAAACCAAAACCGAAAACCAAAACATGAAACTTAAACAAGTGTGTGTGTTGTGAACTTGAGCATACCACACTATCTAATCTTTACACATGGATCTAAAACATAAACTAAACTATGTACCGAGGTCTTCGCCGTCTCCAAGTTGACTCGATCCAAACCGTGATCCACCGAGCTTGACTCCAACGAGTGCTAGGTATGAACATTGACGCTCGGGCTCTTGAATCACCATGTGAAAGCTTCAAAAACATCTTTGTTGAAGCTAATCATCTACTAATATCTTGATTAGAGATCTGAACTAAACATAACAAGATTATTAGAAAACATAACTACATGAGTTAATCATCATCAAAACTAGAGTGGAAGGCCTCTGGGCCAACAACATTGTTATAGGGTACTAAGTTTTCATGTCTGACTTCGTACTCCTCGCGAACCTGGTTAACGATGAGCTTTGAATTACCGTATGCTTCGAGATTTTTAACAATTTTATCGGCGATTTGCATCTCGATCAAGATAGCATTGTATTCTGCTACATTATTGGAACACGACTCAGTTAAGGAGAATGCACGAGGGATTACGAAGCTCTATGGGGAGACAAGTACTAACCCCACTCCTGCTACGATATGTCCTCGAGGACCCGTTCTTGATGCGCCATCGAAGAAGAGTTGCCACACCTGTCCTTCAAAAGATGTCTGGGTTAAGTAAACTTCAGCGAGCTCATCTGGGAGATCTTCATAAAGTTTGGTTGTCCTTGGATCTGTGTGCTCAGCCAAGAAGTCTGCCATTGCTTGTCCCTTCACAGCTTTTTGTGGCAGGAATTGCATCTCATATTGGGAGAGCAACATGGCCCATTTTACCAATCGACCATTCAGTGACGATGGCTTCATCATAAGCAATCTTAAAGGATTGATTTTTGATATGATATGTATGATTTGGCCCAACAAGTTGTGTCGCGTCTTCTGGATGGCGAATACCAATGCAAAGCATTCTTTTCGATCGGGTTGTATTGATGTTCAGCTCTGATCATTATTCTACTTAGGTAATAGATTGCCTGCTCATGTCCCTGATCATTATTCTGGGATAAAAAAGCTCTTAGAGAATGATCCATAGCTCGAACGTATATCAGGAAAGGTTTTTATGACACTGGAGCTGTAAGGACAGGTGGATGCATGAGGTACCACTTGATTTCCTTGAACGCTTGTTGGCAAGCATCGTCCCAGATGAACGAACACCCTTCTTCATCAATTTGGTGAAGGGTTAACATCGTCCTGAGAGATTTAAGATAAACCTCCGGATATCGGCTAGTCGCCCTTGTAATCCTCTAAGCTCTCTCAGATTCCTTGGAGGTTGCATCTCCTGAACGGCGTGGACTTTCTGTGGGTCGAGGTGGATTCCTTTGGATGTTACGACAAACCCAAGGAATTTCCCGCTGGCTCCACCAGGAAGGATTTGGTGGGATTCATCTTCAATTGATGTGCCCGCATGATATTGAATACTGTCTTCAGATTTGCTATGTGATCGTCTTTGGCATGGCTTTTCACTACAATATCGTCTATGTAACATTTTACTGTTTTGCGTATATGCTCATGGAAAATTGTATTCATAGTTCTCTGGTATATTGCCCCTCCATTCTTCAATCCGAAGGGTATTACGGGATAGCAATCACCCCTAGTGGTGTCCTAAAAGATGTATGCTTCTCATCGTCAGGGTACATCTTAATTTGATTGTATCCAGAGAATCCATCCATGAAAGACATTCGTTCAAGCCCATACGTGTTGTCGATCATGACATCCTTGATTGGAAGGGGAAACTCATCTTTAAGATACGCCTCATTTAGATCACAAAAATCAATGCAAACTCAGATCTTTCCATTCTTCTTGGTGACGGAGACGATATTGGCTACGCAATCAGGGTGTTGTTCTTCCCTGATTAAACTGGAGTCTATAAGCTTCTTGACTTTCGACTGAATCGCTTCCATTATCTCCGGGCAAAACCATCATTGATGTTGCTTGACAGGCTTCGCATCCGGATTGATGTTGAGGCGATGCATAGCCACTTGAGGGTCGAGCTCAGGCATATCCTCATAGTTCCAAGCGAAAACATCTATATACTCTCTCACAAGAGATATTAGATCTTTCTTCTCGGGGGTGATAAGCTTTTGCCTATAAATATGGGCATAAAATTAGCCTCATCTCTCAGATCAATCTGGGTTATCTTATCCTCTATGGGTGGTTCACGTTATTCAAAGCGAATATTCTAAAGAATATTTAGGTGTTTGATCCAAAAATCTGTATCTGATTGGATTATTTTTTTCATCTCCATCTTCCGGGTGGCTTGTTGAAACCATGTTTACCGAAAGGTCTTTGAAGATATTGCCAACACTGACATCTGACTCCCACGATGGCGTGCCTGACGAGTGATTATGGTGTAATGACCCTTCAGACTCAGAGGCTGACGGGATCGGAGTTGACACATAGCCCAACCCCCTGCGAGTTCGATGATAATAATCAGGGGCCTTTCCTTTTGGAATGAAAGATCGAAGCAGTGTTCTCCTTCCTTTACCGAAGTTCAAGCCAGGACCACTTGTTAGGTCATACCCTATGTTCTTCATTATCCTGAGCACATTTGACTCGTAATGAGAGCTGAGGAAGTTCAGTCTCATTTTTTGAGTCTTCGTAAGTCATTGGTCTGGACTCGATTTTTCTGAAAAGGATCAGTTTTTAGCCTTTGTGTCTTGCTGGGACCTCAAGAAAGATCCTTGCGCATCACTGACGTTTTGATAAACCATGAGAGATGATCTCACCAGTACATGCAATGATGTCAGGGTACATATTGCCGACCAGGGGTCATCATCTATATCAGTACTAGTATCTGATGGTACGAAATCGAAAGCAAACACAGAAAAATAATCCAAATCTAACTCTTCATTAATATACCACTCGCCTACATCATTAGCGGTGTTATTGACATCGAACTTATAACGCTCGTTAATAGTGGGTTCAGCTCCCAAAGATATTCTTCTTCTGCCTCTGGCTCGACATCAGCTTCATTACCAGAGTCTAGTTCCTCTGGCTAGGGATTCTCGTCTGTCTTCAGAGAATCCTAGTACAGGAGGAAGTCTGTGAAGTAGTTTCCTACCCCTTGCACGGATGCCTTTTGACGATCAACGTTCAGACTTGCCATCTCCGTCAACATACTTCATGACTTGATGGAGAGTAGAGGGGACGAAGGAGTTGTGATGAATACATGGTCATCCCAGCAGCAAATTATATGAAGTGTCAGCGTTATAACATAGCACGTCACCTCGGATCTTAAATTCCTGATCTGACAGTTAAATTTAACCTTTCCCATTGGGCACGTACTATTAGTTTGAGTGGAACTCAATCGGTGATTGGGGATTCCCAAGTGCTGCATGAACCGGCGGGGCATGATGTTCAACGCGAATTCTGGATCCACCTGAATGCGGCTCATTTCAGATGATCCAATATACCCTGTGAAATATAGGGGCCTATCATGTTTCCCTTTAACCTGCATGTTGTCTGGAGTGAAGGTTATACAGGGGGCATGTTGAGAGGTATGGAGGCAGTTTTCTTCATCTTTCTTCTGTGGTTTAGCCGAAATCCAGGCCATGAAGACCTCAGCATCAGCTTAAGCTTCTCTTAGAGCTTTCCTTGCTGACTTTGATAGCCTCAGGAGCTCATAAACGGTGATCCTGGCCAAGATGTTGGCCAGTTGAGCTAAGACATCAAAGCAGTAAGGTGCTGAATATCTTCCGCCTTGTCCTTCGGGAGGGCCTTGGCATGCCGACACTCCTTTTGCTTCTCCATTGGTCGCTTCGTAGATTACTTGGTTGGCTCTTAGGTGGGTTTAGGCAGATTTACCACCATTTTATCGTTTTTCTTCAAGTACGACTGACCCGAGCGGGTCCCTGCTACGAGTGATGCATTCGGTTCTGCATCAAGGACGATTGTCTCCTCCTCCAAATTAGTTAGCGAGGGGACATCAGTTTCTACTTCCCGAGAGGAAGCACACACCATATTACAAGGCGAGGCTTTTCCTTTGCCCCTGGACTTCATGTTGGTAACAGTAGTCCACTGTTGGCCTTCCACGAGGTCGGGATGAACCCACATGATCTCTCCCTGAGGAGTAGGAACAGGTACGAGACCGTTCTCCCGCTGGTGGTATGGATCTATATTGAGCACCTTTAGTTCCCCTTTCAGGGTGAAAACTACTCTGGCAGGTGTTGGAGGCTGAACCCCAAACTGAAGAAATGATGTCATATTAACTGTCACTTTCTTCTTCCGGGTGAAGCTTGAGCACCTCCGCATCAATCAAAGCTTGGAGGATATCTTTGAAGACGTAACAACTCTTGGTAGGGTGCCCCAGCATCCTATGGTACAAGCAATAATTGAGATTGTCAGTCTTGCCAACCTCCTCTGGACGTCTAGCTTTAGGAAGTTTCAGTCTGTTGCTCTTGTTGAGTAACTTGAATAACGAATCTACATGCTCGTCCTTGAAGGAGTACTGCTTGTTGGTGCGTGGTTGGGTTGAAAAGCTACCCCCTCTAGCCGGTTGGGCCTTAGAGGGAGACTTTGTCTCTGTCGCCAGTGTGTCCTTCTTTTAGCTTGGAAGATGCTTCTGGCGCGCGCCTTATTGACTTTTCGAGTCTGGGCTTATTTTCTTCTGCCTTAACCCTGGTGACAATCTCTTCTGCTTGTTCGCCTTACTGGACCAACTGCTTTCAGGTACGGCTTTCAGCTACTCCTATCTGTATTAGGAGTGAGGTTTGCAAATTGTGACGGCATGTTTCCACCAGGGTAACCCGGATCATACCGTTAGGACATCAGTGTGCCATATTTCGAAATCTCTCCACAAATGCTTTAACTGACGCTCCTTTTTGTTGCCTCATCTCTAGGAGAGTTGGCATGGTAATCTCTGAGTCGTCTTCGAAGAAGCGTGTAAGGAAAAGCTTCTCCAGATCACCCCAGTTCTTGATGGAACCTTCTGGGAGCTTCATGAACCATTCAAAAGCGATCCCCTTCAGGGTGCCAATGAACAAACGTGCCAGGATGACATCATTTGATACTACATTCCTTGTGTGAGACTTGAAGTAGTACATGTGCTGGTTCGGTGACCCCTTACCGTCGAAGGCCTGTAGGGTCGGAGCTTTGAACTTAGGAGGGTATGGGACACGATCCCACTTAGCTGGGTACGTCCGGACCACTTCTGATTCTTGTAGAACTTTTCGACTGGTGAGGGCTTCAAGACGTTGTTCCAGTTTACTCATTCTTTTAGAATGAGTGCTCCCATTCTCTGAATTGCCTCCCTCTTCGAATGGAGGTTTGGATAACTCAGAGTTGGAATGCTCATCCTTCTCAGTATGTGCAGAAGACGAGTTTTCCTCTTCCTTCCATTTGCCTTTGGACTTCTTGGAAGGAGTCTTGGCCTTAGGCTTCTTCTTTTTGTCCTCAAGCAGTTGTAAAAGCATCTGTTTGAGGCTGTTGATATATTCGTGTTAAGCATGAATCATATCAAGTTGCTCCCTCTGGGTTTGGGCTTGCTGTTTGATCGGTCGCTAAGATTGCACATTTATTATCATATTCTCATACTTATTATTAAATAAACTCTGCTTGTTCCTAATTATTGTTTAATTTATTTGTAGGCCCATTCTTAAAGGAGAGTGAAGAAAAATGAGCCCAAAAGCCCATCAAATTCTGAATTAAATCAGAATAAATTCGAAATCAGTGAATCAGGGTAGTTCTTGGCAAATCAGAGAGGTTGAAAACCGGTTGACATGAATCATCCCAAATCAAGCGGTTGAAGCCAAAAATTAAAGGCCATTTCGTCAAAATCCTGGACTTAAACTGCAAATCCAGCTGAAGATAAACATCAATCGCGAAGCCGGGGAATTCCACCAACAGGGTGTGGCCACCTGGCCACACCCTGGCCATGGGAATGCGGCCAAAGCTGTGTTTTCACGGCTTTGTTAGGGAGTTAGGGGAGCGTTTGCTCCCCCTATCTTCTCACGCCTCTCCCCTCTGGGTTTTTGCCTATAAAAGTAGGTATTTCACTGTAAATGGGAACGACCATGCAGAGATAGAATTTAGTCCACGTTTTCATTCTTTTTAGTGTAGGTTTTTATTTTCTTTTCATGTAATTTTTCTTTCTTTGTAAGTATAGTTTAGACTGAGATTCATGTAAGTAAGAGAGAGGCTTATGTTGAGAGTGACACCGATGTACCTCCTCCTTTCTTCCATCGTTTCTGCAAGCAATAAAAGGTAATTTTTTTTTATGTTTGTCTTTACTTTTGTTTTCTTCTTCTTTTTTCTACTTTTCCTCTTTTGGTTATGATGAGCATCCAAGTGAATCTAGAAGCATCAGTATAGCCATGTTTGTGTGAGTGCCACCGATATTTCATGATGATGTTCTCCTCCTCAAGATTCTGTATCATTTCATTCTTGTTCATCTTGATGATGTAATGTGAATGGGGACTGATTGTAACTCAATATTGCATATTTTACCACATAATCCCCATGCATATTACAAATAAATACATGATTTTTACTAATCTTCTCTACATATTTGCAGGTACACACTTAATGAAGAGATTGAACATTAATCACTTTAATTAGCAATAATTAAAGTGATTAAATCAAGATTAAGATAAGCCCCAAGATTTCAAATCAGATTCTAGAGAGATCCGCGCAACAAACGAAGAATCCAGAAGGTCCACGTGGCCAAACAAACTCGTAACAACCCGCAACAGAAAGCTGTTGCGCAACGGCCGCCGTTTAGCCGCGTTTTGCCGCGCCCTGGCGGCAGATCTGGGGCCGTTGAGCCCCAGATTTTGCGCCAACAGACTGGGTTCTGGATCCTTCTCCTGGGGGCTATAAATACTTCACTTGGACCTGCGAGCAAAGACTGAACAGAGAAGAGAGAGAGATTAGTGTAAAGCTTGTAATTTTGTTAGTTTTTGTTTAGAATTTTTGTAGCTCTCTATGATCTTCTTCTCCCTAGATTTCATTGCAAGAGAGAGTTGTATGAGAGAGAGAGCTTGTATTCATCAAGGAGTGACAACTTGAAGCTATGCAAGGATTGATCCATTCTATACTTCTCTACTTGAGCTTGATTCTAGTTTGATTGCTTTCTTTACTTGCTTTGTTTACTTTCTTGCAATTTAATTCATGCTTTGTTTTGCTTTTGTAATGGCTAGTAGTAGCTAATTCTTTCTCCATGTACTAGCTAACCACTAACCTTGCTAACTACTAACTCATGGGTGATTGCTTTATTTCATCTTGCAAGTGTATGATCTTCTCTTCTCCGATGGGTTTTCTTTCATTTCTTGGCAAGTATCTTGTTGTAATTCTCCATATGATTCATGTGTGCCTCATTTAGAGCCTTGTCTTTGAACAAGTGCCTTGATGGAACATGGAGATGGATCACCAATATGCTATTTGATGTACAACTTCTTTAAGTCCATTATTGAATGTTGTATGTTCTTCATTTGCATCCCTTGAGTGTAGCTCTTTTGATTCCATTATTGAAAGTCTAACTTGTAGGCCTATGACCATCTATGGAGGCTACAAGACAAGTCCAAGAATGACCCCCCATCATCCAAGTGGGAAAGTAATTAGACCAACACGCAAGATAAATCCATGCCGATGAATCAACATGAGGCACGTATCACTATCACGGAGTTTAGTAAGTTTTAGCAAGGTAGTAAGGTTAGCTAGTCATGGTTTTCTTTTATTCAAGGTCTTTTCAAAGTTTTCTTTTCTTTTTAGTGTGAATACCAAAGCAAACCTCTTCTTGATTTCTTTTTACATTTTCCACCATGAATATATCCACCAATTCTTTCATTTGTTTTTCTTTTGATTCTTTATTCTTTTAAACAAAGAAGAATTCTCGTTTTCTAACTTCACTACCTATCGTAAAGCTTCCATCGCGAGCTCTCCCTGAGAATCGACTCGGTATAGCCCTATGCTATAGCGGAGACAAGAAAGGGTACATAAAATACATTTTTATACTCATAATACGTATACCTTCTTAGTCATAATACGTATACATTTGTTTTTAGGTTAAAGTGAAGTACTAAACGAATCTTCTTCTCTGTTTGCAGGTTACAGGTGAAGAAACAGAAAATCTTGCATTGCAGTGACATACAAGTGGACCTGGGCCTCTGCTCAAGAAAGCAGAGACCAGGATCCCTCAGTTTTGCCGCAGATTCTGGACTTTTGCCGCAGATCTGCGGCAATCCTGAGATCACTACTGACCTAATTTCTGCAGGGCCTCTGGTTCTGCAAAATACAGCTGCTGATATACCTGAAATCTTGTATTCTTCACCATATACCTGCTAAATTAAAAAATAGTAAAAAGTTGGTTGAAATTGTTAAAAATTGTTTAGACATTTGCATCTATAGGCACGTGTCTTTTCAATTCTTTACTTTTACTGTTGAAGAGTGCTGGAGGCAAGGTACGTTTCGCATTGCATATAGACTAGGAATCATCTCTTGCTTGATTTTCATGCTTTGAGTGAATCCTTGTTATATTTCTTGTACACTTGCACCAATTCAATTTTAAGGGCATTACCGATAAATAAGATAAGGTGGGGAGTTCATTACCCTTTCCTTAGCCCAAAAACCACATCCCAGCACTCACAATCCCAAGCTTGTAAATAAAATTTGAATAGACGTTGGCCCTAGGGACATCTCGGACTCATTAAGGAGATTTTCCTAAGGGGGAAAAGTGTTGGAAATTGACTTTTGTAAAATCAGTGTCTAGGAAAGGGGTTGAGGGCCGAAAGCCCGAAGGTTGCTGGTTACTTAATTAAGGAACGTCTTTGGACGGAAAACCTCCCACCAACCTTATCCTTCCCTGGCTGATTTGCTTATAGTCAAAGTCTACACTAAACCTCCTGTGGACGATCTAAAGTTAGGAGTCGTCTAGGTCCAGGATCCTTAGATAGCTGGGATTGATTTTCTTTTATTGTTTATTATTTTTATTTTTCTTTTTCGCTGGTGTGATCGGTGCACGTTGTTTGTGACTTTATATGTAAGAGTGGTTCTGTAATTCCAATTCAGCAAGACTTGCTAGACTTTCTACACTTACACAACCACTTGACAACATGACCAACAATGTCTCACTTCAAGATCGATTTTATCCGATTCGCACCTCCCTTCCTTCATGCATTCTTCTCCCCGAGCCTAATGGAAACAACTTTGAGCTGAAACCGCAATACATTAGTACACTTCCCCATTTCCATGGTCTAGAGTCTGAGGACGCATACCTCTTTATTCGTGAGTTTGAAGAGGTATGCCAAATGATGAGAATTTCCCAACTGTCTGAGGATGCTGTTAGGTTGTGGTTCATACCGTTTGCACTTAAGGATTTAGCTAAGAAATGGCTTTATAATCTTCCAGTCAGTTCCATATCTTTATGGGAGGATTTTGTTAAAGTCTTTCTTAAGAAATTCTATCCTATCCACAAAACAGCCCTCATGAGAAAGAACATAATGCAATTCAAGCAGGAACCAAATGAACCTTTCTGGAAGTATCTTGAGCGTTTCAAAGACCTTCTTGCCCTGTGTCCCCATCACGGCATAGAGAAATGGCGTCTATGCCAGATTATCTATGATGGATTAGATTACCAAACAAAAACCCTTTTAGAATCCATGTGCCAGGGGGAATTTTTGAAGAAAGATGAACATCAGGGGTGGGATCTCTTTGAAACCCTAGCTGAGAAAACCATTCAGTGGGAGTCATGCCCTGATAAACCGACTCCCACCACTTCCAGAACTGGTACACACTCCAAAGAATCCTCTATAGCTGCAGAAACCAAGATCACACAATTAATGAAGAGGATAGAACTGCTTGAGTCAAAAGGGAATTCTGTGGTCAACCAGGTCAACCCTTTGCCTTTGATTAAACCGGGTTGCACCAACTGTCATGACCTTAGCCATGTATTTGAGGAGTGTCCATTATATCAGCCCCAATCATTTCAGGAGAACATGAATGCAGCTTTTACCAGACCCCCATACTCCAACACTTACAAGTCGGGATGGCAGAACTATCCAAATTTTCCATGGAGTCAGTCTGGTCCTGAGCATCATAGGCCACCATTTCCACATCCTTATAATGCTCAGTTTCACCCATCCAGTTTCGATCAAGATTCACTGTATGTTCATCCATCTCAAAGTCCACCACAGTCATATCAGTCTTATTATATGCCACCATCATATGACCAATCACAATTCCAATCTCCATATTTTCAACATCCACCCCAGCATAATTCTGAGATATCTGAGTTGAAAAAAATGCTAGAAACCTTTACAAAGAACCAGGAGCAGGAGTTGAATAAAATAAAGGTCCAAATTGGTCAATTGGCTGAGAATCAAAAAAGTTTTTTCCCAAACCAGCCATTGCCAAATCCCAAACACCACTTCTCTTTGAATAAAGTGGAAGATTCAGGACCCAGTCAATGTCATGCTATTCATACCCTGAGATCTGGAAAACAAATAGACAATAAGGTTTCTAGTCCACCATCTCATCCAGTACCAAAGCCAACACCTCATGTCCCAATGCCACCAACTTTTGACAAACCATCTTTTAGTACAGAGCCATCCACATCTCAAGCCAAGGGGAAAGAAAAGGTAGATGAGCAACCTTATAAGCCTAGAGTACCATATCCAAATAGGCTTCTAAATAACAAGTCAAATGCTCACATGGAGAAGTTAAAGAAATTTTCAATAAGGTCCAAATCAATGTCCCTCTTCTTGATGCCATACAACAAGTGCCATCATATGCCAAATTCTTAAAGGAGATGTGCACCAAGAAGAGGAAGACCCAAGTCCCTAAAAAAGTCTTCCTAGCATCATCCATAAACGAGCTGCTCAATGGTCCAAATCCTGTTAAATACAAGGACCCAGGGAGCCCCACCATTTCATGCATCATAGGACAGACTACAATCAATAGGGCACTTCTTGATTTAGGGGCCAGCATCAATCTCCTACCTTTTTCTGTGTACCAACAATTGGGGTTAGGTGATCTCCTCCCTACCCAAATGACCATTCAATTGGCTGATCGCTCTGTCACTAAACCCAAGGGGATAATTCATGATGTCCTTGTTAAAGTTGGAGAATTCATTTACCCTGTTGATTTTGTAATCCTTGAGACACAACCAGTGTCAAATTCCAATCAACGGGCACAAATTCCTGTCATTCTAGGACGACCATTCCTGGCTACTGCAAATGCCATCATTAATTGCCGGAATGGATCAATGAGGATGAGCTTTGGTAACATGACACATGAACTCAATGTCTTCCACACACAGCCTCACAAAACAAAAAATCAAACATTTGAGGTTAGCTTTATTGAGGACAATTGTGAGGATTCAAAAGATGAGTCACAATTCTGTGATTCTCTTCAAGAACCTCCAATTGATATATCTTTTGAAGACTTGTTTGCTGATGAGATCATGTGTTTAGATGAGTCGACTCGGGGTAAGTTAGCTGATTGTCCACTTCCGGATGTTGATTTAAGTTTTGAAGAATTATATGGAGAGGAGTTAAAATTTCTAGACATTGGAAGTGATGAGATTCTGAGTAAGAGTGGTGATAAGGAATTTGTTTGTGAACAATGTGGTGGAATGAGTGTGAATGATAATAACAATCCATTGAATCTGGAAATACCTAAGGCTAACAAAATTCATACCGTTTCCCAACTGAGCTCACGAAAGCAGACGCACTGGAACGATGGGAAACGGGCCAGAGGAAAAAGACCAAAAGCCTAGGTAATGGTTACACTTGTATATACTCTTTGTAAATAATTTTTTGCACCTTTTTGTAAATAAAAGTTTCTTACCTCTTACCTGTTTCATGCATACATATATCATGATGCATTGAGGACAATGCATGAAATAAGTGTGGGGGAGGGTTTACTAACATAGAGTTTTTAGATCTTCTTTCTTTTACACTTCTTTTAGTTTACACTTCTTTTAGAAAATAAAAAATATATATAATAAAAATAAAAATAAAAAAATAAAAACTTTTTGAAATAAGAGACAAAGTTTTGTTCTATTTTTAAGAAAATTAAGATGTATCTTAGAAATTAAGAAAGCCTTAATTATGACATCTTAAACCTAGTTGAAATAATAGATCTTGTTTGAAATTATAGGCTAAGTAAGAAAAATTGGTGAGATATTTTTATCCTGAATTTTTTGCCTTAGATAATATGCACTTTACACTTACACATTTCTTGGGATGGAGACAAAGACCAAAAATGCCATATAAATAAAAAAGAAAAAAAAGAAAAAAAATATATAAATAAAAGATCACTTATTAAGCTGGATAATTGTGCCTCAAGAAGCATGATTATTCACGCCTAACGGTGATTAAAAATAATCCCCTTTAGTTTCGTAGCCTTTTCTACTCGAGACCTTAAACCCGAGGGATGTTTTCTCATCTGGTGCCCTAAGACCGTCTGGTTTGGGAGTCATCGGTTAAAGGCTCGCTACAAGGGTAGACTAGAAAGCCTAAACTAAGGGAAGAAAAAAGCATAAAAAGTATATATATAAATAAATGGCTTGATGGTTGGAGTTGAAATCCCAGATATTTTCACTTACACGGTGTGCATACTATCTAGGTTTTATGAAAGATAAAAGTATTCAATCCAATTTTGAATTCTTACCTTAATTGAAGACAAGATCTTGCATGGATACTAAGTTTAAGAAAGAATAATTATAGGTGGACTTATGACCTAGGATCACTTATATTTTTGCAAAAATAGTTCGTAAACTTGTCTCTTATTCAAAATGCGTTTTCAAAACACTAACATTTGTTTTCTTTCTTTATGGATTTTGTGGGTGTAATCCGCTGAAAACCCTCAGGAGACAACACTCCTCCTCTAGGGTAACCTAGAGGTTTAAAGGCTTGTTGCACACGCTCAGTGCAATCGCGTCACCTGCGAAAGTGGTGTAATAAATTGGTAGTTAGGATTTTCTTTTCTTTTCTTTGTTTTGCTCGGGACGAGAAAAAGAATAAGTGTGGGGGTGTGATTGTAACTCAATATTGCATATTTTACCACATAATCCCCATGCATATTACAAATAAATACATGATTTTTACTAATCTTCTCTACATATTTGCAGGTACACACTTAATGAAGAGATAGCCCATTAATCACTTTAATTAGCAATAATTAAAGTGATTAAATCAAGATTAAGATAAGCCCCAAGATTTCAAATCAGATTCTAGAGAGATCCGTGCAACAAACGAAGAATCCAGAAGGTCCACGTGGCCAAACAAACTCGTAACAACCCGCAACAGAAAGCTGTTGCGCAACGGCCGCCGTTTAGCCGCGTTTTGCCGCGCCCTGGCGGCAGATCTGGGGCCGTTGAGCCCCAAATTTTGCGCCAACAGACTGGGTTCTGGATCCTTCTCCTGGGGGCTATAAATACTTCACTTGGACCTGCGAGCAAAGACTGAACAGAGAAGAGAGAGAGATTAGTGTAAAGCTTGTAATTTTGTTAGTTTTTGTTTAGAATTTTTGTAGCTCTCTATGATCTTCTTCTCCCTAGATTTCATTGCAAGAGAGAGTTGTATGAGAGAGAGAGAGCTTGTATTCATCAAGGAGTGACAACTTGAAGCTATGCAAGGATTGATCCATTCTATACTTCTCTACTTGAGCTTGATTCTAGTTTGATTGCTTTCTTTACTTGCTTTGTTTACTTTCTTGCAATTTAATTCATGCTTTGTTTTGCTTTTGTAATGGCTAGTAGTAGCTAATTCTTTCTCCATGTACTAGCTAACCACTAACCTTGCTAACTACTAACTCATGGGTGATTGCTTTATTTCATCTTGCAAGTGTATGATCTTCTCTTCTCCGATGGGTTTTCTTTCATTTCTTGGCAAGTATCTTGTTGTAATTCTCCATATGATTCATGTGTGCCTCATTTAGAACCTTGTCTTTGAACAAGTGCCTTGATGGAACATGGAGATGGATCACCAATATGCTATTTGATGTACAACTTCTTTAAGTCCATTATTGAATGTTGTATGTTCTTCATTTGCATCCCTTGAGTGTAGCTCTTTTGATTTCATTATTGAAAGTCTAACTTGTAGGCCTATGACCATCTATGGAGGCTACAAGACAAGTCCAAGAATGATCCCCCATCATCCAAGTGGGAAAGTAATTAGACCAACACGCAAGACAAATCCATGCCGATGAATCAACATGAGGCACGTATCACTATCACGGAGTTTAGTAAGTTTTAGCAAGGTAGTAAGGTTAGCTAGTCATGGTTTTCTTTATTCAAGGTCTTTTCAAAGTTTTCTTTTCTTTTTAGTGTGAATACCAAAGCAAACCTCTTCTTGATTTCTTTTTACATTTTCCACCATGAATATATCCACCAATTCTTTCATTTGTTTTTCTTTTGATTCTTTATTCTTTTAAACAAAGAAGAATTCTCGTTTTCTAACTTCACTACCTATCGTAAAGCTTCCATCGCGAGCTCTCCCTGAGAATCGACTCGGTATAGCCCTATGCTATAGCGGAGACAAGAAAGGGTACATAAAATACATTTTTATACTCATAATACGTATACCTTCTTAGTCTTAATCAGGGACTGAGCTCGATCTTATGGGTTAGGCGTTGATCGCCTCCGAAGTAAGGTAAAACATGCAAGGGTTCCAGGTAAGTCATCAACCAAAGGAGGTAAGTTTTTCTTTTAGGTTTTCTTTTCTTTTAATTGTAGTGTAAATTACCAACACCACAATCTTTCAAATCTTTTATCACTCTTTTTCAATTTCATTTGTACATATCACTTCTTATTTCTCCACCTTCTTATTCTACCACTTTCTCCCTAACTCACTTTACCTAATTTTTCTCTTTTTCTTTACAAGAACTAAAAGAAGAATTTTAACCATCCTTTGTATCTTAAAAGAAAACTTACTAAAAAAGCTTCCATCGCTAGTCCCTCCTTGTGGATTATGACCCGCATAGCCACTTGCTATTGCGGTAGAATTGAGTACTTGCACTCTTTATTTTAAAGTTCTGAAATTCTGTATTCTTGTGTGTAGGTCCAACCTCAATCACTGTTCAAAGCACCTGGCCATTTCTTAAGGAGTGCTTGCCATATATGCGAAGGCTTCTGTCTCTACAGAAGAGTTTGAGGCATGTGATTCTGCGATGGCAGAGTGTGACTCGCTTACTTCAATGCCCCGGGCTAGGGCACTATAGTCCATTGGGGCTATTACGCCAGTTCGAGTGTGGGTATGCTGGTACACTCCTTTCGGTTCCATGTCAGACTCGTTAGAGCTGACTATTGGTTGCTTCCCCTTAGTTTTGCTTGGCGTAGTGCTTGAACCCACTACGTTCACAGTAACCTTAGGGTACTCTGCATCAGAGAAAGTTCTCCTTGTGTGGGAATGACGCCTTTTGGCCGAGCGAGAGACTGACGTAAATGATAACCGTTTGAACACAGACTGTTTGCTCTGGTATTCAGAAAGCACCACTGTGATGACCCATTCACGGCAGCACAGTGGAGTGATTTGATGATCACTCCTCTTCTTTGTCAAGCAATTCCATAGATCCATCGGAGAGAGATCAAAAAGACCAGCCTCGAGTCTCTGAGGACGCGGACTTTCAGCTCCCTTCTGACCCTAGCCGTCGGAGAGCGAATGTTAACCTTGTGTCGCAACTCCAAGATGCAAGTCTCAGGGGCGCAATGTTCAGAGACACGGAGTTCATGTTTTGTAGAACAGATGCGGCTCTCGCGCTTTGGCTTTGAGATGCGGGTCTCGTGTCTCTAGTGATAAGAGACGCAGACCTCACGTTACTGATTGTGGCATTTGTCTGGCGACATTTGAGAGACGTGAACTTCATGAGTCCCGCGTTCTGGCGTAAAAATGCGGGTCTCGTATCTTTGAGAAGAGATGCGGACTTTGCATTGCTGAACGTCGCACCTGTGAGGTAGGGCCTCAAAAACGCGAGCCTCATGAGCTTTGCACTTTGGTATCCAGACTCGGACTTAACGCATCTGATGCTATTCAGAAGAGACGCGGGCTTGAACCTCACGTCCTGTATCTGCTGGACAGATGGGTTTTCCAGCTTCTTCCATCTGTTATAGACGCGCGCGATGCGTTTGTCGACGTTCAACATTCCAGTTACGTTTCACGGGTTGTTGGGGACCCCGGTAATCTGGAGCTGAGGAAGAGAAGGGGCGTGACAAGATTGTCCTTCAATGACGTTGGCCTCGCGGGTCTCTTGGGAGACGTTGACGCGGGCCATGCGCGTGACGTGGCCAGAAATAGCCCTGTTTGCACATGCCATCTTTGAAAAAGTCTCTGAGGGACTTGAGAGGAGATCTCCAAGGAGACCCTGTGGTACTGTCATGCCACCCTAGGGCTCTTGCAGCCTGAAGAGAGGAACTCTTCATACTTTGCCTGGTCGAATTCCATAACGAGTGACTCGACCGTTTTTCTCATGAAACTGACGTCACTTTGCGCCACAACTTACTCATCAGTAGAGAAGTAGTTCCCAGTAGAGTCGCCATCTCTTGTGCGTGGGGAGATTTTGAAAGTGTATATTGCAAATGTTTTCTTGAATCAATAAATTTATAACTCAAAATTTCAATTATAGAGAGAAGACACTCAAGCTCAGATCTTCTCTTTGTTTAAGGTTGGGTTCTTTGTGTAGCGGTGGAAAGTGATTTTTGTTTTCTGTTGACCGGGTGAATGTCAAGTTCTTCTGGAACTCTTCTCCTTGAATCACAGATGGAGTAGCATAGCTCCTATCCAATGAAATCTTAAAGAGACTTAGGCAATAACTTGAACTCAGCATGTTGGTAGAAGAGTTGAACCCTTTATAAATCTTCCTCAGCTGAAGAATTTTTTTCGCCCCTCCTCAATAGCAAACTGAGCTATTTATAAGGGGTTTCAGGGGTAAAACTGTCCCCCTAAAAATCCTTCATGATTTGGGGGGGGTTAACTCCCCTCATTACGTGGGCAGTACTTGACCCAGTAATGGGGGTAGTTATAACTGAGACGCAGGGCTCATTTGCAGTTGAAACGCGGGCTTGAGCTTTGCGTTTAACCATTAAGATGATGCTGGACGCGGGCCTCGAGCCCTGCGTTTTGGCATTGCTGTGGTATTGAGACGCGAATGCCGAGCTCTGCTAAGATGCAGACTTTGAGCCCGCGTCTTGGCTTTGCAGTGATGCTGAGACGCGAGCTTCGAGCCTTGCGTCTTAGCTTTGCAATAATGCTGAGACGCAGGTTTCGAGCCATGCGTCTTGGTTCACCATGATGCTGAGACGCGGGTTTCGAGCCTCGCGTCTTGACATTGCGTCAACGATTTTTATCAGCCTTGCGTCTGAAGTATGGGCTCTGCATCCGACGACTTGTCTTTAGTGATTTTTAGACAGTCTGCAGCGGTACTGTCAGGTTCCTCCCACTCAGTTGGCTCGGGTGCATGGTGATCGGTTTGGCTTTTAAAGTCCTTGTTGTACTTTCGCCCCTTCTCATATGGGCTTGACGTGTTCTGTGCCGCTTATGTAATTAGGAAGACTGGGACTAATATCCTTTTTTTAAGCCGCAACATAGTTGACAAAAATTAATTGTCAACTTGGTGGACAACGATCGTAGGTGAAATGGCTTCGTGGTTCAAGTTTCTAGTCCTTGGGAAGCGGCTTCCAGAAGTGACCGCAGGCTCGTTCCACTTTCATGAAATATGGATCCGATTTTCCAAGCCGCAGAGCCAATCTTGAAGGAGGCCAAAGCCCGGGCTTTGAATCTGTATGAGATACATATGACAAGCATAATTGGAGCTGGCTGTTGAATCCGAATAGGTATGCAGAGCCTCCGGCCATCCCAAGGCCCACGGGTATGGTCCGGGAGGATATGGCATTTTTGTCTGACAATAACAGGGAGGAGGTCGGCGTGGATGCAAAGCGAGGGCAGAGTCAGAAAAAGGGCCCTCTCTAATCAATTTACGGAAGAAGGGAGAGAGGTCAGAATTGATTTCCAAGGTCCAAACCTCTGAGAAGGTAAGCCTTCACTTGTCTTTCAATGTTGCTATCGTTCTTCTGATCTTTAATTTTAGAGAGCTCTGGATGTTGGATCCGATGAGGAAGATCTAGTAAGGTTGAAGTCAAGGAGAGGTTTTGCTGTGAAAGAGGACGTGTTCCCAAAAGAACGATGCGCCCGTGGCTTCGGATCTACTCATGCAATCTTCATTTCCTCAGTTCCCGAATCTCGAGGATGAGCCTCACCCAATCTGTGCGCTCGACGGAGGGTGCCATTACGTCCTCAACTCAACTAACGCCACCTGATCCAGTGGTAGTGACTACGGGAAAGGAACAACAGGTTAGAGGTAATGCTGCTGATGGACCTTTGGAGGTGGCTCCATCATTGGACGCGGGCCAGACCTCTCATGCCTTGCTTTCTGAAACTAGAATATTTCTGCGGAGGCATGGTGGAGAAGTTGCTTTGGTCAAAAGTGAATTCCTCGACGATCTGGAGAGTTTGAAGCTCTCCCCCTGAGGGAGCAAGGAAGATGCAGGCGAAAGACCTCTTCAAGGTAAGAGTACATTTAGCCTGTCTTTAGTGGCATGTTTCATCTGTATATGTGTGTATCTTTCGCAGGGTATGGTGATCGCCTTGGGACATATAAGCCACTAGCAAGCGACATTAAATGATCGGAATAAGGCCCTTGCCGACTCTGAGAGAAGAGTTACTGAGGCATCTGCCGAGAAGAAGAGGACGAAGGATAAGCTTTCCGCGTTACACGCTGACATGAAGCGCGAGTTGACAATCAGCCACGGATTGAAGAAGAAGCTGTTGCGGGTGCAGAAGAAACTCAGGCTCGCCCTCGAGGAAAAAGATGTAGCCAAGGCCGAGTTGGAGCAGCAAAAAGAAGAACTCCAGTGTGATTTGAGGTAGGATCTCCTTGAGAAGGAAGAGGCCAAAAGACGAGCTGATGAAGAGATGGAGAGGCTGCAGGAGGAGGTACAACTCTATAGGTAATGAAGTATCAACAGGGATATTGTGATGGCACTCGGGGAAAAAATTTTGAGGTATCCCTTTGATGACAAGGAGCAGCCATTGGCTCAGGAAACCCCCGAGGCGCCTGCTAAAGAGTCTGTTGCCCCAGCTGATGCTCCCAATGTGGCAGAAGCTAATGTCGGAGGAGAAGGGGTGTAGTTGGGCTCTAAGGCCGGGACTTTCCTTGAACAACATGTGAGTGTTGCATGTGTGTGAGAGCTTTGAGCGCTTTCAATTTTGTAATATCCTTCAAATCATTAATAAAGGATTTTAATTATTACTTTGCTCTGAGTTTCACCCTGATTTCTTATTGTTTTGTCGGATTGTTGATTGTAACGCGGTACTTTTGTAGGTATCAGCTTGAAGATTCCTCTAGATCTGAACTTGACTCTAATTCATCATGTTGGTCTAATGGATTATCCGAGTAGCCAAGGCCATCTTGAAAGTAGTTTCTCTGGTGGGGGAGAAGAGCATCACGATCCTGCAAATCATTGTGGCTCCTCCTTCCCTGATGATTATAACGCTTCCTCATTGATCGTACATATATTTTGTATTCTTTTCATTACACTTCTACATTTATCGTGTAATAAATCTGCTAATTTTCTTGTCTTAATATCTATTTTGCAGAAGATAATAATGAAGAGAAAGAGGATTAAACCAAATAAATACCAGTTAAAATCAGATTAACTGGATCTATTTGGTTAGCTGAGGATGATCCCAGATCTAGTCAGAACAATCAAGGATTGGGGCAAATTTCAGCTAAAGATCAGAGCAAATCAGAAAGATAACACTAAATGAAAACCGGCAAAATTCAGATTTATATAAATCTATTTTGTTAGCTAAAGATCAACCGAGGATAATATCAAATACAGAGAGATAAATAGATAGAGAGAAGATCAACGGATGAGATGAAGCAAGTTTGACTCAGATTCTGACTGGATACATTTTAGTATTTTTCATAACGTTGGCTACCGAATCTCAAATCTGATGATTTAAGATGATCCAGAAAGCAGACTTATAGGGCTACAACTCTTATGTTTATCACTATTTCTAATTCTATCATTTGATAAGTGATATTCAGAAATCAACACGCTAACAAACTGCAGATCAGAACTGAATATCCACATCAAATCAAGTTTGGAGATAAGGGGAGGATTCAAATTCAGAAATAGCCAGCTTTTCCTATCTTCATACTCCTCTAACCTCTACATTTCTTCTATAAATACATGCAATCTCAAAGGCAAAAAGAACGACCAAGTAGAGAGTAGAACTTAGGCTAATTTGTAGTTTGTAACTTAGGTTTTTATTTTCTTTCATGTAATTTTTATTTTCTTTATGTAACTGAGAGGAGATGATACTTTCATGGAGGAATGAGAGCAAACTTGTACTGCAGGTGACACCGGTGTAAGTGATCTCTTCTTCCATTGTTATTTGAATTGAATCAAAGTTACTTTTTCTTCTTTACTCTTATTTTCGTTTACTCTCCTCTAATGTGTTGCAATCCAAGTGAATCTGTTAGCCTCGAGACTGCTTCGCCATTTCAAGTGCCCTTGATGGCCTATGGTGATGAACAACCATTCTCTTGGTAGTATAGCTTGCCCTTTTATTCTTAGTGTAGATCGGGAATGGGGAAGATCCTACACGCCATGCTTGATCGCCTTCAAAGACAAGGTAAGTCGTAGCTACGAATCCAAGGTATATGAGCACCAAAGGAGGTAAGTAACTTTTAGATTCTTTTCTTTTAATCTTTAGTTTAGAACACCACAATCTACCACTTCTTTTATCATTCCTTTTCCATTTCTTTGTACATATCATTTCTTATTTTTCCATCTCCTTAATCTACCATCTTCTTCCTAACTCACTTTAACCTAATTTTTCTCTTTTTCTTTACAAGAACTAAAAGAAGAATTTTGACCATCTTTTGTATCTTAAAAGAAAACTTACTAAAAAAAGCTTCATGCTAGTCCCTCCTTGTGGATCACGACCCGCATAGCCACTTGCTATCGCGGTAAAATTGAGCGCCTTACACTTTTTATTCTTAAGTTCTAAAATTTCGTATTTTTGTGTGCAGGTTCAACCTCAATCAAATTTTGGCGCCGTTGTCGGGGAGGGACGGTAAGTTATTCTTTTTTTTAGATTTACATTTTTGGTTAACTTTCTTTTTTGTTCTTGGTGTACAGGTTTGACAATAAGAAATTTTTGCTGCAGTGGACATATAAGTGACCTTGGACTCTGCTCAAGAAGTAGATCCAAGAAGCTCTCAGATTTGCTACATTCCTGTGACAATCTGAGTGAACTACTAATCTGTATTTTCTGCAGGTTAGCTGAATTGCAAAGTTTAATATCTGTACCTATTAATTTTCTTGTTTGTCTCACTGTACTTCCTTTCTAATCTCAACAGTAAAATGATGTTTATTAAATGCTAAAAACGGTTTAGACTTTGCATTTAGGCACGTGTCTAATTAGTTTACATTTTACATTACTGTTGAAGAGTGCAAGAGTAAAAGGTACGTTTGCATGGCATATAGTTTAGGAAACATTCTTGAGTGATTATTTGCTTGTTGAATGATACTTTTCTTTATCCTGCACACCTTGCACAATCAATCTTAAGGGCTTGTCCTATAAACAAGATAAGGTGGGGAAGTTATTACCCTCCCTTAGCCCACAAACAATCTCCTCACTCACTAACCCAAGCCTAACTAAAACTGAGTAGACGTTGGCCCTAGGGACATCTCGGACTCAATTAGGAGATTATCCTAAGGGGGAAGTGTTAGAATTTGACTCCTGCCAAATCAGTGTCTAAGGAAAGGGATTGAGGGCGAAACTCCGAAGGTGGTGGTTTGGCTTAATTAGGCCCATCGCTTTTGCGCGGATACATCCCACCAATCTTGCCCTGACCTGGCTGATTAGTTTGTGGTCAAAGTCTGCATTATACCTCCCGTGGATAGTCTAACCAGTTAGGAGTCGTCTAGGTCAAAGGTCTACCCTAACTTAGTTTAGAATTTTTTTCTTTCTTTTTATTTGTTTACTTATTTGTTTGTTTTTCTTTGTTTGTGTTTGACATTTCCTGTGTGATATGGCTTATAATAATATTTTCCAATTTTAATGGCAATCCATATTACACCCCGACCTCTTTTTCGGATATTACCAACCCGGCATATCATAACTTTAACCAACTTAGTGTGCCAGATTGGTCTTATTCGAATCATTACATGCCCCAGCCCAATACTATGAACAAGACTGGAATAATCATCACTACTCTTAACAAAGTCAATGGGGATACAACTCTCCCGAGTCATATTGTCAACTACCCTACCAACATCCAGCTTCATATACTCCTTCTCCTGAACAACCATTAGAAGAATCAATTGACTGGGAAAGAGGATGGAAGCCTTAGATAAGCTTGAGCGACGAATTCAAATTTTAGAAGACTCAAAATCCCGTAAAATTTTTTTCAGTCACAGATCCTTATTCTATTTTTCAAGGAGAACATGCCAACTTAGAAAAGAGTATGGAAACCATGATTCAATGTCAAAATAATCCATTCGATATGATAGAAACAAGATTAGTAGATTAGAGAACATGCGTAGGAATAAGGAAACTCTCCCTATTCAATCTTTGAACACTTCTAGCCGTATTGATGAAATCAAGAATCATGGTATCTTGAAGACTTTGACCAAGATTCAGTTTCACCACAAAGCCTTGAACTTGACCAATATCAACCCATTGACAAATTGACAAGTTTTCATTTTAATGAGATTGAACTTGATCATAAATGTGAACCCAATCCCCAACTTTGTGATTCAGTTTCCATCTTCGAATCTATGTTGACTCCGGTATTTTTACCCAATTTGGACCAATTTTCTGAGCCAACATTTATTCCCGTACCCATAGATTTTGAAATTGAATCACCAATTTTGGATAGTCACATTCAATTGATGGGAAAAGAATGTGAATATCAATTCTTGGACTTGGACTCACGCTTGAACCAAAACTGACTCTCGAACCCCAAGTCGATTTTCCCGAGTTTGTATTGGTTCCTGAACCTATCATTCTTGAGTCCAAGTCAACCATTCCACCAAGTCACATTCTTTTGTTGGATATAGGTATAGACCATGATGACTCTGTGATGATTTTTCAGGACTGGTCATGTAAAGGAAGTAAGTTTTATGATAGGATCTTTCATGATCCTATTAATACTGGGGACTCTAAATATGTAAATAAAAATGAGGTCAATAAAGGTAGGTTCCGTGAACTACCACATTATCTTGATTGGGTAGTAACGCTTGACCCAATCAGACCACCACCGGAACCACCACCTTAAGGTAATGTTTTCCTTCCCTTTCTTCTTTTTCATGCATCTATGCATTAATTTATACATTGAGGACAATGCATGAGATAGGTGTGGGGGAGGGTCTAACATAACTTAGGTTTTTTCTTTTTATTAAAAAAATAAAAATTAACATTTTCTTTACTTTTGAAAACTTTTTGAAAATAGAAACAATATTTTGACATATTTTTTGTAAGAAATTAACTCAATTTTAAGGAATAGGAAAATCCAAATTTGGATTTCTTATACTTGGTCAAAATAAGATTATTTGTTTGATTTTTAGGGTTAGGAAGATAATTTATCAAAGTAATTTAGTCTTAATCTTTACCTTGGTGAAATATGCACACTTATATACTTACACACTTGGGGTTCTAAACCAAAGATTCTTATGCCTTAAAAAAAAATTTTAAAAAAGAGAAAAAATATATCTATGAAAGTTAAACAAATCTAATTATTGATTAGCTAGGTACTTTGGCCTAAGCAAGCCTTGATGCTTATGCGAAAGATGATTAGATAAGTTTGAGAAAAAAAATATAAAATCCTCTGATTAAGCTAGGTATTTGTGCCTAATAAAGCATAAGTATTCACGCCTAAAGCGGTTCATATAATAAAATCCTTAGTTTTTGGGCTTGTTTGCTCGAGTCCTTAAGTCCTTGGGGTGTTTTCTCACCCGGTGCCCTAAAACCGTTTGGTCTGGGAGTCACCGATTAAAGGCTCGTTACATGGGCAGATTAGAAAGCCTAATAAAACTAAGGAATAATACCACCAAATATATATTATATATATATATAATATATATATATATAAGGCATAAGAGTTAGAGTTAAAGAACCCTTAGTCAAAATTTCACGGTCACAAGGTGCATATGACTTAGGGTAAAGTAATAGACTAGATGAGAAATACAATTTGACTCCTTACGTTGATTGATAACAATTTTTGAATAGAGACTAAGTTTAGGAATGAAAAATTCGGTTTTCCTATAACTTATAGATTACTTAAATCTTACAATAATATTTCAAATAATTTTCTCTTTCAAAATGCTTTTTGAAAATACTAACTCTTTGTTAATCTTTCTTTATGGATTTTTGGGGTGCAATCCACTGAAAACCCTCACGAGACAAAATTCATCCTCTAGGGAAACCTAGAGGTTTAACGGCTTGTTGCACATGCTCAGTGCAATCGCATAACCTGCGAAAGTGGTCTAATAATCTTTGGTTTAGTTTTATTGATTCGCTCGAGGACGAGCAAAAGATAGGTGTGGGGATGTGATCGTACATATATTTTGTATTCTTTTCATTACACTCCTACATTTATCGTGTAATAAATCTGCTAATTTTCTTGTCTTAATATCTATTTTGCAGAAGATAATAATGAAGAGAAAGAGGATTAAATCAAATAAATATCAGTTAAAATCAGATTTAACTGGATCTATTTGGTTAGCTGAGGATGATCCCAGATCTAGTTAGAACAAATCAAGGATTAGGGCAAATGTTCAGCTGAAGATCAGAGCAAATCAAAAGATAACACTAAATGAAAACCGTTAAATTCAGATTTCTATAAATCTATTTTGGTTAGCTAAAGATCAACGAGGATAATATTAAAAACAGAGAGATAAATTTATAGAGAGAAGATCAACGAATGAGATGAAGCAAGTTTGACTCAGATCCTGACTAGATATATTTTCGTATTTGAATCATAACTTTTGCTACTGAATCTCAAATCTTATGATTCAAGATGATCCAGAAAGAAGACTTACAGAGCTACAACTCTTAGGTTGATCATTATTTCTAATTCTATCATTTGATAAGTGATATTCAGCAATCAACACGCCAACAAACTGTAGATCAGAACTGAATATCCATATCAAATCAAGTTTGGAGATAAGGGGAGGATTCAAATTCAGAAATAGCCAACTTTCCCTATTTTCATACTCCTCTAACCTCTACATTTCTTCTATAAATACCTGCAATCTCAAAGGCAAAAAGAACGACCAAGCAGAGAGTAGAACTTAGGCTAATTTGTAGTTTGTAACTTAGGTTTTTATTTTCTTTCATGTAATTTTTATTTTCTTTACGTAACTGAGAGGAGATGATACTTTCATGGAGGAATGAGAGCAAGCTTGTACTGCATGTGATACCGGTGTAAGTGATATATTCTTCCATTCTTATTTGAATTGAATCAAAGTTACTTTTTCTTCTTTACTCTTGTTTTCATTTACTCTCCTCTAATGTGTTACAATCCAAGTGAATCTGTTAGCCTCGAGACTGCTTCGTCATTGCAAGTGCCCTTGATGGCCTATGGTGATGAACAACCATTCTCTTGCTAGTATAGCTTACCTTTTATTCTTAGTATAGATCGGGAATGGGGAAGATCCTACACACCATGCTTGATCGCCTTCAAAGACAAGGTAAGTCGTAGCTACAAAATCCAAAGTATATGAGCACCAAAGGAGCTAAGTAACTTTTAGATTCTTTTCTTTTAATTCTTTAGTTTAGAACACCACAATCTACCACTTCTTTTATCATTCCTTTTCCATTTCTTTGTACATATCATTTCTTGTTTTTCCATCTCCTTAATCTACCATCTTCTTCCTAACTTACTTTAACCTAATTTTTCTCTTTTTCTTTACAAGAACTAAAGAAGAATTTAACCATCCTTTGTATCTTAAAAAAAACTTACTAAAAAAAGCTTCCATCGCAAGTCCCTCCTCGTGGATCACGACCCGCATAGCCACTTGCTATCGCGGTAGAATTGAGCGCCTTGCACTCTTTATTCTTAAGTTCTGAAATTTTGTATTTTTGTGTGCAGGTTCAACCTCAATCATTCATCCAGATCTAACTTGAATCTTAGTGCATAGCCCTGGGTCTTTATTGCAATTTTTTTGAAAGGCGAGAAGCAGTGTTGGAAGGCGCCTCCACCCTGATCTTCCCTTGGGGATTGAAATCACGTTGTATGATACTTCATCTCACAGCTTGAGCGTGAACTAGCTTGTAGAAAGAAGAAAGAGAGATACCTTTGGACAAGTGATATCAATGGATCGCGAAGTCGATGGACCAAATGCAGCGGTTGAATGATTTAAGGAAGATGAATCGTCTTTTGAGTGAATCTCTTTAGCGCAAGTCTGATGAATTAAATGAGGCATTGGCTATAAAGCATCACCTGGACAAGATGGTCACAAGCAAGTAGAATGTGGATAACCTTTTCCGATCTCAATTAGAGAAGATGCATCACGAAAACGCCCAACTTTGATTTCGAGTTCGCCAATTGGAGAAGGAAGCTAAATGACGAGAACTCAAATTGATAGAGCTGAGAGCTAAAGTGGAATGATAGGAGTGCTCTTCTGTAGGGTAGAGCAAAGAGTCGAAAACCTCCTTCATAAACTGAACAACTTTGTTCTAGGACCCATACTAGGCTGAGAGTGGCAGGAGGGGATAGACATGTAGTCTTATTTGAAGTTAAGTCCCCCCTTTTTGTGTTTGCACTTAGCATTCTTCTTTGTATAAGGTAAGAACGAGTAATCATAGACGGCTTTAATCTTTGATGTTCCTTCTGATCCCTAGGTGAATCTTATGCAGGCCCTGGCCATCAGGGTGAGTACTCACCATAGATTGAATTAGATCCTTTAGGATGAACTCCAACGTGTAGGTCTTAGTCGTCAGGGTGAAGACCCGATATAAGCTATATAGTGACCGTCATGAGCATTTTCATCTTTTAGGAGAGCCTCCGTGTAGGTCTTAGTTGTCACGATAAAGACCCGCTATAGGTTGTATAGTGATTGTTGATCGAGCTAAACCTGCATAAAAAAATACGAAATTTAGGAACAGTGCTAGGTCCTCAATGCTACCGTGTAGCCCAAGGCTAACGTGTCATGATCCACAAGGAGGGACAACGATGAAAGCTTTTAGTAAATTCTTTCTTTAGTTTACAAAAACATGTTAAAAGTTCTCTTCTTAATTTTATAAAAAGAAAATAAAAATGTTAAGTTAGGCTAAGAAGGAGATGGTAGAAGAAAAAGAAGTTGTATTGTTGCTTTGAATATAAAAGAAAGGAAATATGATTCTAAACTAATAAAATGGAAAAGAAATCAAATAAAAGAGTACTTACCTCTGTTGTTGAATAGTAGCGAAGACTTACCTTAGAGTGAAGTAAAGCGAAGTAGTAGAAAGAATACATGAAAACAGAATTTCGGCTAGATCGAGCACAACAAAGAAGTTGAAAATTATATTGGTTGTCACTTCAATACAACTTTCTCTTGAAGAAGGATTACATCCAGTGTCACTCTACATATAACTCTTCCTCTCCTTCTCTCATGCAACTCTCTCTATCCTACGCTATAAGAAAACATAAAATTACATTTGAAAAGAAAGAAAAACTAAAACTAAATTAAAGTAGAACTAGCCTAGAATCTCTCTGCTGAGTGGTGCCCGTTCTTCATCGAAATATGCACTATTTATAGGCAGAATGGAAGGTCAAAGGGTGGTGAAGAGATGAGCTCAAATCATTGGCTCAACAGCCAATATTCTTATCCATGTTATCCCTTTGTATACTGATAAATTCATCTTTGGACTTCTAGATTTAGGATTATCTTTGTTGATTTCTCAAGTAAAAATAATAAATCCAAATAAATCTGATTTAGTTAAATAGATTTGGAAATATCCTCTCTCTGTTATCCCTTGTTTTCTGATAAGATTTGCCTCTGGATTTATCAATATCCCCTTTTATTTTCAAGAAATCAAATAGATCCATATAAATCTGATTTAACTGATCTTTATTTGGTATTATCTTCAGTTAACCAAATAAATCCAATTAAATCAGAATTTAACTCGATTTTATTTAGTCTTCTCTTTTCTCCCTTTATTAAGACATATATGCAAAATAAGACATTCTGACAAGGAATTAGTTGGGTTTATTACAGGATAAATATAAGAATATAATAATAGATGTGCAATAAACGTGTATAACTAGACCCCCGCAGCTATCTTTTGCTCATCCTCGAGCAAAACAAGTAAAAATAGAATAACCTAATCTAACTCATTTTCGCAGGAATCACGGTTGCACTTAGCACATGCAACAAGCCGTTAAATGTTTAGCTTACTCTTAGAGGACGAGTTTTATCTCTTGAGGATTTTCAATGGATACACCCACAAAGTCCATAATGAAAGAGAAACAAACTGTTAGTATTTTCAAAAACTCATTTTGAAGAAGAATAGAAATATTTGAAGTATTTTTGCAAGACTTAAGCAATCTATAGGTTATAGGAATACTAAACTATTCATTCTTAAACTTAGTCTCTATTCAAAAACTCATCATCAATCAAGGTAAAGAGTTAAACTGTATTTCTCATCTAGTCTATTATTTTACTCTAAGTCATATGCACCATTGTGACAGTGAAATTTTGACTCGGGATTCTTTAACTCTAACTCATATGCCTTATTTTTCATATTTTTGATGGTATTATCCCTTAGTTCTATTAGCCTTTCTAATCTGCCCATGCAACGAGCTTTTAGTCGGTGAATTCCAAACTGAACGGTCTTCAAGCACCGGGTGAGAAAACACCCCAAGAACTTAAGGACTCGAGCAAATAAAGCAACAAAACTAAGGATTTTATTTATTATATGGACCACTTTTAAGCGTGAATACATATGCTTTATGAGACATAAATAACCAGCTTAATCAAAGGATTTTTGATATATATATATATATATATATATATATATATATATATATATATATTTCTTTTTCTCTTTTTTTTATAAGGCATAAGAATCTTTAATTTTGAACCCTAAGTGTGTAAGTATATAAAGTATGTATATTTCATCAAGGTAAAAGTCAAAACTAAATTACTTTTTTAATTTTTCTTCCTAACCCTAGAATTCAAACAAATAATCTTATTTTGACCAAGTATAAGAAATCCTAATTATGATTCTCCTATTGCTTAAAATTAACTTAAGTTCTTACAAAAATAAGTCAAAATATTATTTCTCTTTTCAAAAAGTTATTAAAAGAAAAGAAAATATTTTTTTCTTTTTTTTTATATATATACAAATAAAGAGAAAAACCTATGTTAGAACCCTCCCCCACACCTATCTCATGCATTGTCCTCAATGTATGAATGAATGTATATATGCATGAAAAAAGAAGAAAGAGAAGAAAAAATATTACCTCAAGGTGGTGGCTCCGGTGCTGGTCGGATTAGGTCAAGCGTTGTTACCTAATCTAAATAATGTGGATTATCAAGGAATCCACTTTGATGACCTCTTTTTTTATTTACATTGTTATTCTCCCCAATTTGAATAGGATCATGCAAGATCCTAATATGAAATTTATCCTGGTTATATGACCAATTTTCAAATATCATCACTGAGTCATGTCTATACCTGGGTCTAACAATGGAATGTGATTCAGCTTTGTGCTTGATTTGGGCTCAGAATGAAAGGAACATAAACCAATGCTGACTCATAGAATTGACTTAAATCAAGTTTGGGTTCAAGAGTCGGATTTAGTTCAAGAGTTTGGTGCAAATCAAAGAATTGAAATTGACATTAATTTTCTAACAATGAAATGTGACTATCCAAAATAGGTGATTCATTTTCAAAATCTATGGTACGTCAGTGTTGGCTCGAGAATTGGGTCCAAATCGGATAAGGATACCGGATTCAACATAGATTCGAAAAGTGAAACATTGGGGATCAGTGTACGTTCACAATCAAGATCAATTTCATTGAAATGAAAACTTAAAAATTTGTGAATGGTTTGGTATTGGTCAAGTTCAAGATGGTGTGATGAAATTGAATCTTAGTTTAAGTTCTGAAGACACAACGATTCTTGGTCCCTATCAATATGGCTAGGAGAATCGGGAATGTTCAAAGATTGGGTGGGGAGAGTTTCCTCTACCTTATCATTTGTGTTGACCAAACGACTTAATTGTGGTTCTAACATATTGATGAATTGGTTTAAAAAATTTTAGTTTTAAATCAAGTATTCCATACTATTTTCTAAGTCAATAGGTTCTTCTTGTTGTGGTGGGACTTGAAAAATGGAGTAAAGATCTAGGACTTGAGAATTTTTTACGAATATTGAGTCCGTCGAGATTTGAAATTATCATGTGGACTCAAAAAGGCTTCGAAACTCTTTTCTAAAGAAGATTTTTCTTTTATAGGTTGATCTTGATATTGAGTATACGAATTTGAATGTTGGTCAGGTTGTTGATAGTATGACTCGGGGGATTTGTATTTTTACTGACTCGGTGAAGAGTGGTGATGATCATCTCAATATTATTCATAATACTGGGGTTGGGCATATACTGATTCAGATAAGACCAATCTGGCATACTTGGTTGGTTAAAATTATGAAATGCTGGATTGGTAATATTCGAGTCTAAAGAGATCGGGGTGAAGTATGAATCACTCTATGTATTAGAATAATTGTAATTGCAATACATATCACAAAAATATCAAAAACAAAAACAAAAAAAGACAAATAAACAAAGAAAAATCTAGCGTAAGTTAGGGTAGACCTTAGACCTAGACGACTCCTAATTGGTTAGACTGTCCATGGGGGATATATTACATAATCTGACCACAAGTTAATTGGCACGATCAGGGCAAGATTGGTGGGAGGTATCCACGCTAAAAGCGACGACCCTAATTAAGCCAAACCACCCGCCTTCGAGGATTCGCTTCTCAATCCCCAATCTTTGATATCGATTTGACAAGAGTCAGATTCTAATCAACTTCCCCTTAAGTCAGTCTCCTATTGAGTCTGAGATGTCCCTAGGGCCAATGTCTACTCAAATTTAAGTTAGGCTGGGTTAGTAAGTGATGAGATGATTTTTGAGTTAAGAAAGGGTAAATGACTTCCCCACCTTATCTTGTTTATAGGACATGCTCTTAATTTGTTTTAGTGTGCGTGTGCATGTATATTGCTAAATAACATTCATGCAATAAATCATACAAGTGTGTTTTCTAAATTATTGCAATATAAACGTACCTTACTAACAGTAATATAAAAAATGTAATGATATAGACAAATGCCCTATAATGCAATGTCTAAATATTTTTTAAACATTTACAAATAACCAAGTTACTTTTGAGATTAGAATAGCGTGCAATTCAGTTAAATAAAAATAATAAACACTACAAAAGACTGAGAATTATAATTCAAGCAAACTACATTAAAACAGATTAGTAGTTTTTCCTAATATGCCGCGCAAACACGGCTTTGGCTGCGTTTTCGCGGCAATAGTGAGAGCCCCTGAGCTTTGCTTTCTAGAGCAAAGACTCAGGTAAGTTATTTGTCTACTGCAGTTGTTTCATTTCAGAAATTAGTACCTGCACACCAAAGCAGGGAAGAAAATAGTTAATCGTTAAGAAACCAAAATAGAAAACTTATCGTCCCTCTCCAGCAACGACGTCAAAATTTGATCAAGCCAAACCTGCACAGAAAAATACAGAATTTAGGAACAGTACTAGGTCCTCAATGCTACCGTGTAACCTAGGACTAATGGGTCATGATCCACAAGAATGGACATCGATGGAAGCTTTTAGTAAGTTCCTTCTTTTAGTTTACAAAAACATGTTAAAATTTCTCTTCTTAGTTTTTATAAAAAAAAATGTTAAGTTAGGCTAAGAAGGAGATGGTAGAAGAAGATGTTGTATTGTTATTTTGAATATAAATGAAAAGAAAAAGAAATAAAAAGGAGAAATATTGGTTTTGAAAGTGTGATTCTAAACATTGAAAAGAAACCAAACAAAAGAGTACTTACCTCTGTTCTTGAATAGTAGTGAAGATTTGCCTTAGAGTGAAGTAAAGCGAAGTAGTAGAAACACATGAAATTAGAGTTTTGGCTAGTTCGAGCACAATGAAGATGGTTGAAAATTATATTGACTGTCACTTCAATACAATTTTCTCTTGAAGAAAGATTACATCCAATGTCACTCTACATATAACTCTTCCTCTCCTTCTCTCATGCAACTCTCTCTATCCTAAACTGTAAGTAAGCATAAAAATATATTTGAAAAGAAAGAAATTAAAACTAAACTAAAGTAGAACTAGCCTAAAATCTCTCTCTTCAGAGTGGTGTCCGTTCTTCATCGAAATATGAAGTATTTATAGGTAGAATGGAAGGTCAAAAGGTGGTGAAGAGATGAGCTCAAATCATTGGCCCAACAACCAATATCCTTATCCATGTTATCCCTTTGTATACTGATAAATTCATCTCTGGACTTTTAGATTTGAGATTATCTTTGTTGATGTCTCAAGTAAGAATAATAAATTCAAATAAATCCAAATAAGTCTGATTTTGTTGGAATAGATTTTGCAATATTCTCTCTCTGTTATCCCATATTTTCTGATAAGATTTGCCTCTAGATTTAGTAATATCCCCTTTTATCTTCAAGAAATCAAATAGATTCATATAAATCTGATTTAAATGATCTTTATTTGGTATATATTCAGTTAACCAAATAGATCCAATTGTATCAGAATTTAACTAGATTTTATTTGGTCTTATATTCTCTCCCTTCATTAAGAAAAATCTGCAAAAAAAAGACATTAAGACAAGGAATCAGCCTGATTTATTATATGACAGATGTAAGAATATAATAATAGATATGCAATAAATGTGTACAATCGATCGTTAGAGCGCTTTCGTCTTTCAGGAGAGCCTCCTTATAGGTCTTAGCCGTCATGGTGAAGACCCGTTATAGGCTATATAGTGACCATTAGGAGCGTTTCTGTCTTTCAGGAGAGCCTCAATGTAGGTCTTAGCTGTCAGGGTGAAGACCCGCTATAGGCTGTATAGTGACCATTAGGAGCACTCCTGTCTTTCAGAAAAGCCTCTGTGTAGGTCTTAGCATCATGGTGAAGACCTGCTATAGGCTGTATAGTGACCGTCATGAGCGCTTTCGTCTTTCAGGAGAGCTTCTGTGTAAGTCTTATCCATCAGGATGAAGACCTATTGTAGGCTATATAGTGACTGTCAGGAGCACTTTTGTTTTTCAGGAAAGCCTTTGGTATATCTTAGCCGTTAGGTGAAGACCCGCTATAGGCTCTATGTGACCTCAAGAGCGCTTTTGTCTTTCAAGAGAGCCTCCTGCAAGTCTTAGCCGTCAGGATGAAGACCCGCTATAGGTTGTATAGTGACCGTTAGGAGCGTTTTCATCTTTTAAGAGAACCTCCATATAGGCCTTAGCTGTCAGAGTGAAGACCCGCTATAGGTTGTATAGTGACCGTCGGGAGTTATTTCATCTTTCAAGGGAGCTTCTGTGTAGGTCTTAGTCATCAGGGCGAAAACCCGCTATACATTGTATAGTGACCGTCAAGAGCATTTTCGGCTTTCAGTTGAGCCTCCGAGTAGGTCTTAGCCGTCAGGTTTAAGACCTGCTATAGGCTGTATAATGACCATCAGGAGAACTTTCATCTTTTAGGAGAGCGTCCATGTAGGTCTTAGCTGTCAGGGTGAAGACCCACTATAGGCAGTATAGTCACCGTCAGGAGCTTCCGTCTTTCAGGAGAGCCTCCCTATAGGTCTTTGCCGTCAGGGTAAAGACCTGCTATAGGCTATATAGTGACCATCAGAAGTGCTTCAGTCTTTCAGGAGAGGCTCAATGTAGGTCTTAGCTATCAGTATGAAGACCTGCTATAGGCTGTATAGTGATTATCATGAGCACTTTCGTCTTACAGGAGAGCCTCCATATAGGATGTTGACATTACTTTCGCTGTCCACCAGGATACTGGACACTCGGCACTTGTCGATGCGCATGGTGACGATCAGAGCATCACTGTACGGGAAGTGAACCGTGCATGCGTCTGCTTCCTAGAACATGATTGACTTGCTCGGGGTCAGAGGGGAACCAGTCAGGACCGTCGGATAGTTGATCCTACATGCCTCGTTGATATAGACAGACCTCTACCTCGAGATCATCCCTTCTAGTGGGCAGGCACTGAAGATGGCATCAATATCTCTGTAGTTGATGAGAGCACGGCTCGTCGCACTCTTCCGCTACTTGACTTCGGAAACTTCCTCCTGCACCTTGACCTCCGAGGGCTCTCCGAGATTTAGAATGAACTCCTTGAGGTACCTCTAATTTGATGAGTTCCTAGAGCCGCTTCCAGAGATGTCGACAATTGACTATATGGTGGCCCATCCCATCATGAAAGGCGCAATAGTTCCAGTTTCAGGATCCTTCAGGTTAAGCGAAAGCGGTCTCGGATGTCTCAGCCTGGATTGGTCCGAATCACACTGAAGATTTGATCGATGGAAGTATTGAATGGAATGAAGCCAGTGTCAACTCCGCAGAAATGAGTTTCCAGGAGGAACTCGGCTGAGATTGCTTCTTCCCCGATTCTGAGCCTTCTTCGGAGGAGAAGACTGCAACTTCGTCTTCTCTCCCTCGATCGCTTTCTTTCTTGGGAGGTCAGGTCATTGAGTCTTATGTCGCTTCTTCCAGCTAGACATACTTCTGGGCTCTAGATAAGATATCCTTCATGTTGGTGATGTTGTGTTTCACCAAACGCTTGTAGAAAGAATCATCGGTCTGCAGTCTGGCAATTAACATGGTCATATCAACATCGTCACTACAGTTATAAATCATAGCCACATGATTTTGAAAATAACTGATGTAGTTTTGAGGATCTCTTCTGGCTTTAACTTGATGGTGAGGAGCTGGTTGCTGTTATTCTTAAACTCTTGTCGTGAGACGTATTGATTGAAAAAGGCATCGATAAGCTCCTCAAAGTTGCGGAGAGATCATGACGGGAGGAAATAGAACCAGCGCAAGGCCAAGCCTTTGAGACTGGAAGGAAACACCCAAGACGTAAGGTAATCATCATGGAAGTGAACCACCAACTCGACCTGATAAGCTCAAAGGTTTGTTTCGGTGTAGCAATTGAAGCTCAATATCACGAACTTCTTTCGAACGCGATGAGACATGATCTTCTCCGAAAGAGGAATCAAAGATCCTCAGAATGAAAGATCCTAGCACACCGTGGGAATACTATTTGTCTTCATCGATCTGCTTCCTAGCCATCTCCACCAAGTCCGCGATGTGAGGAGTCTTCGTGGATCTGGGTGGTTTGCTCTCATCGAAGCGTTCCTCGAGATGTGGGGACGTGGATCGGCGATGCCTTCGACTGCCCCAAGTGCAGGCAGTATTCGTGGGATGTGCTGTGAGGGATGAGTGCGAGACTCCTCTGTTCGGTACGGAAAGAGATTTGCCGTAAAATTTCCTTGAATCAGTTGAAAGATTACAACAAAACAATATTCCGACTACAAGGGAGGGAGGATGCTTGAATCTTCCCTTTGTTTAGTGCTGGGTTCTTCGTGTGGCGATGGAGAGTGAATCTTGTTCTCCGTTGACCAGATGACCGTCCTGGACCGTCGGGGGTCTTCTCTTCGGCCAGTAGGGGAGTAACTCAGCTCCGTCTACCAAACTCTCAAAGAGGAGGTAAGCGAAGAGCGGTTAGTACTCAGTAAGCCTGCTGAAGAGTCTTCTCTCTTGTTGGCGTCGTGCTTCTCTCAAAATCTCCGACCTTTGGATTTAATTTGCTCGCCCGACCCTTCTCTGATTCTGGATTCAAGAATGCCCGACCCCTCTCCCTTTTGATTCAATCAATCGACCCTTCCTTCATAGCCAACAGGGCTATTTATAGGGGTCTTAAGGGGTGATCGTGCCCCCTAAAAATGCGCCTGAATGAGGGGCCGTTACCCGCTATACGCGCGGTAACTGACCTCCACGATCTGGGGCGGTTGCAACTGAGACGCGGGCTTTGAACCGACGCGCCTTGATGCTGAGACGCGGGCTTCAGGCCGACGCGCCTTGATGCTGAGACGCGGGTTTTGAACCGAACGCGCCTTGAAGTTGAGACGCGGGCTTCGGGCCGACGCGCCTTGATGCTGAGACGCGGGCTTCAGGCCGACGCGCCTTGATGCTGAGACGCGGGTTTTGAACCGAACGCGCCTTGAAGTTGAGACGCGGGCTTCGGGCCGACGCGCCTTGATGTAGAGACGCGGGCTTTGAACCAAACGCGCCTTGAAGTTGAGACGCGGGCTTCGGGCCGACGCGCCTTGATGCTGAGACGCGGGCTTCAGTCCCTTGCGTCTAATGTTTAAGACTGCTGCTTTGATGGCTTGCCTGGTTAGTCATTTTTAGACAGCCTACAGAACCCCCTCCAAAGTTTCCGATATTCCGCAGTTGAATGGGACGGATTTCGGAATACTTTGGACTTAAACCGCGTTCGCCTTTGTGCCTGGACTGTTGATGCTTCGGGTTTGACCTTATCCGAATTTGGTCTTCGTGAGTGTACTGTTGAACTCTTAGAAGCCATCAGAGTCGATCGTGTTGAGTGTCTAGATACACAGCCTAGACCTCCCCAATTGCTTTTAGTCTGTCACGGGTGCGTTTTTGGCTGGGAGTAGTTGGTTGTCTGTTGGCGCCAGTGTACTGTTGAACTGTCTTGCAGACGCATAAGACTGGACGCAGGCTCCTTTTTGAAAAGCAGAGGCTGCTTTGAAGACGCAGCTTCCATAAAATAGACGCGATGTTTGGCCAGACGCGAACTCCTTAGAGGAGACGCGATCTTCCGAACGCACTCTTGGAAATGCTGACGGGGCATGTCCGGTGCGTTTTCTGGGCGCGGACTCTATGTTGTCATGATTACGCCGCCAGCTGGCCTGGGGAAACGGCGAAATTTCGCCTTTTGGCGCGCGGATCTCGCGGTTCATTAAATGAACTGCTCCACGTGTCAATTTTTAACTCGTGGCGAGGTTGCGACGCATGATCTTTGCCACCGGAAATGATTTTGTTACACGCGTCAAGCGACGATTCGCTGCAGCGTCCCTTGGGTCACGCGCCGCGTATCTCTGCGAATCCCTGTGCCTATAAAAGGCAGCAGTTTGGAGAGACTCTTCTTCTTCTCGCGCTTGCTAAGAATTTTTAGAAAAACATATTCTCCTCCCTGTTCCTCTGTTTAACCTCGGATCAAATTCGCCATGGCACCAAAGATTAAGCCGACCGCTTCTTCCTCAAAGGCGACCACCACCGAGGCCCGGAGGGGCAGCTCTTCCTCTGCGCAGGACTTCGTCCTCCAAGGTCTCCAAGGTAGTATGCCGTCTAGGCAGAACTTCACCTTTAAGAACTTTAACACAGAGAATGTGTTTGATTCCCCAGACGCAGTCTTTGGGATGATAACCGGGGCGCGGATTAGACAATCTGACGCCCAAGGACTCTGCACTTCGGGTCCTTCACTTAGAATATTTCTAACTGTGAAGGTCTCTGGACGCAGCTTACAGAACGCAGATTTGATTTTCGCGTTCTGTGTCATCAGGCGCCAATTTGATGAATCTGGCGTCTGAGTCCGGGCAGAGTCAAGTCTTGGCTTGCAGAACGCGGATTTGATCTTCGCGTTCTGTGTCATCAGGCGCCAATTTGATGAATCTGGCGTCTGAGTCCAAGTACTTTGGAATTTCGTAAGTATTGGTTTGTAGAACGCGGAATTGATCTTCGCGTTCTGTGTCATCAGGCGCCAATTTGATGAATCTGGCGTCTGAGTCCAAGTACTTTGGAATTTCGTAAGTATTGGTTTGTAGAACGCGGAATTGATCTTCGCGTTCTGTGTCATCAGGCGCCAATTTGATGAATCTGGCGTCTGAGTCCAAGTACTTTGGAATTTCATAAGTATTGGTTTGCAGAACGCGGATTTGATCCTTGCGTTCTGTGCTTCCTGACGCAGAGTTGCAGGTCTGGACGCGGATTTGATAATTCCTGCGTCCAGTATCTCTTCTGCGTTTAAATTATAAACACTTAGTATTTCTCTTTGCTTTTGGTAAAGCATCTGACTTAAGTGTTTTTATCTTTTTGCAGCGCCGCAACCTGCTACTTCACTCCCCAAGATACGCCATTTTGGGCATGTAGGTGGTGCTGACTGGAACCTAACCTTTGTGCTGCAAAGGACTGTCCCTGTGACTGCCGACCAGTCGCCGGCTCGTGAGAAGAAGCTCTCGAACGTCGATATGAGGACTCTTCGAGTGCTTATGACCGATGCAGCATTCATCACGGATGATGGCATTCAGCTGGAGAAGCCCGCCTTCTTCTTCGGGGATCATATCCACGATGGCGGCCATCGCGTGCACGAAGGGACTTACACATGGCTCCGTCAAATAGGGGGCAGAAGGTTCTTTCTCCCGGCCATGGATAGGATGTACCCTATGTTCTATTACCAGCATATGTCCGTCCCGCGGAAGATGGAGTTTGACCTCGCTCGATATGCTCCTGAGGTTACTCTTGGCGATCTGGGCTCCCACTACCAAGTGCACCGTCATGACGGCCATGACGGGTCGGTTATCGGCCTTTTCCCTGGATCGCGCAAGAGGGAGATCCCGTCTGGAGAGATACCGCACATTGGCACCACCTTCCTCAACATGTTCATGGCAGCGGAGGGTGACTATCCAGTTGCGTTCCGTGCATATGGGTGGATCCATTCCCCAGCGAATTACTGGTGGGGCAGGATGGTTGGCTTTGTCCTTACCGAGCTCGGGGATTTGCTGAAGCGTGTAGGACTGTACTCGGCGGTCAGGGCCGTACAGTGGGGGATCCCTCAAAGTTCTCAAAACTTCTTTGGGATCCTAGAACGTTACAATCCCTTGACGGGGACGTTCTTTACTCCAGTCGGGGAGATGGGCCTTGCCTTACACGAGCTGCACGAGGTCTCAGGACTGGTAACAGGGGACATGCCCTATGAAGAATATGTCCCGACCGCTGTGGAGCTTCGCCACGTGAAGGAGGAGTTTCCCCTCATATACGAGACCTACTGGGAAGTGCTCTGTCACTTCCATATCTGCGGTCAGATCACCAAATGGCGGTCGCAGGGGGTCACGTATCTGTCTTGGGCCAGTTATTTGTTCAACAATGTGAACACCAAAGACCACTTGATCACCCGATTGGCTCCCAGCTCTGATAGGGAGATCGAAGACCGGATTGACCAGGCTCCCGAGAAGTTCTACACCACAGAATCGAACGAAGATGGTTTCGACCCCGACTTGGTTTTGAAAGCTTCCACCACCAAGCCCGGACTCCTATCTCCGATCGGGCGCTGCTGGCGGGTTTTCTGATGCTGTGGCTAAAGCGTTGTGTGGTGCCCACGCTGCCACATGAAGTTATAGTTGCCGACGTGGTGTACCCGGCGGTGCTTCTGGCCCATGGCAACCCTATAGCTCTTCTCCCGACCGTGGTGGCTGGTATTCAGAGCGGGCTGCGGGCGCTGGCTAAAAGCTTTTGTGAGCCGCCAAAAACTGTGGATTCCGAGGGAAAGCCGCTCACGGACGCAGAGGGGAATCCAGTGGTGAAGCATCCCAATCCTCGGGTCGAGCTGCCTTACACATACCTTATGGCCTGGTATGTGATGCACTGCCCCTCTTTGATGACGGCGGTGCGTTGGAAGGAGGACTCCGTCCCCTTCATACAGCGATTGGAGGGTTCAAGGTGGGAAGATCCTTATATATATTACATCCGGAAGCGTCTTTCAGCCCCGGCAAACTATCAGCTCAATCGTTGCCTCCTTCAGATCCCTGGTGCATCCTACGGCGATCTACTTGTCGATTCCGCAGGCCCTGATGATTTCACGAGGTTATCCCAGGGAGCCTTCTGGTGGTTGCTCAATATTCGGCCCGGGTATATGCTTTTTCGACAAGGGACGTCATGCACCATTGAGCCATACATGCCGAATCGCTTCGCTCGACAGTTCGGCTATGACCAGCTCTATATCGGGAATCCAAATGCTTATCTCGCCTTCGAAGGGAACTTGTTCGAGGGTGCTCGGGCCTGGTACTATAGTGTGGCTGGAGGGACAGGAACAACCTTCCGTCTACCTCTCGAAGCGCCCAAGTGCCAGATGAGTCTAAGCTATTGTACTTGGTACTCCCAAGCCGTCCAGACACCAGACTTTCTTCCGGCATCTTCATGTATCGAGAGCATCAATGCAAGCCTCGAGGCAAGGACAGAGTCTGGTAAACCAACGAGACTCGTAGAGCAGTACCGGAAAGCCCGTAAGGAGGTCGGGAGAAGGACGAGGAGGGAGCCACGAGCTACAGAGCCACGACCGCCAAGGGCAGAGCCACGAGCGAAGAATGAGCCGTCAGTAACGAGGGCGGAGCCATCAGCGACGAGGGAGGAGCCGCGGACGAAGAGATGTAAGCAGGTGGTGAGTAAGCGTCCTCACCGCCCCACTTCTGTTATTGAGCCTGCCCCGAAGAAGGTTAGGAGGGACTTGGCGGCTGAAGTCTCTCAATCCGGAGCTATCTCTGCCGGAGTTGAGGCTCCTCCTGAAGACGTCGTCAGAGTTGAGGAACCTCTGGAAGAGGAGGATTTCCCCCCTTTAGTTCGTGCTCCTAAGTCGCACCGCGAGGCTGTGGAGGAAGGGGAGTTCATCGAACAACCCGTTATTGCTGCTGATGCCGAATCCCCAGAGATTGACATAATGGGCGATGAAGATGTTGAACTTCCGGAAATCTCAGCTCAGCTCAAACCTCCTTCTGCTCATGAAGGGAGAGATGAGGCACAGCAGTTGGGGTCTCCAGGCGTCTTCATCTCTAGTTCCAGGGCCGTCGACCCTAGTCCTACTACTGGGGTGATTGGAGGCAAGGCTCCGATTACGGAGCTTCCTGAGCTGTCGTCTTCTTCGTTCTCAGGGGAAAGCCTCTTTGAGGACGAAGTCGACTATAGCGAGGAACCCGCTCCTCCTGATCAAAGCAAGTTCTTCCATATCTCAGAGGAGGAAATGTATGGAGGCGAGCCATCGTCTGCACCGTCAGTGGCGGCTATCCCTGTTAAAGGTACCCTTTCCCCCTCCTGTCCAATTTTCTCTTTGCATGTTGAAGAAGATGTCTTGACATTCTTCATTTTATATTGCAGGGCCAACCGGAGATGCCGAGGCTACAACCTCCTCGCATATTGAGGAGATGGTGGGAGAGTTGACTCGGCCACAGGGAATTGAGACCTCAGCTGCTGAGATGCCCTCAGAGGGGGCAGCTGCTGATACTGGGGAGCCTTCCACTCTACCAGAGGAGGAAGCCACTACTGAGGTCAAGGAGGCTCGGGTGGAGGCAGGTCCACTCCCAGGAGATTGCACGGCTCAAGTTTCAAATGAAGTTTCTGAGGAAATCGTGCTTGCCACTCCATCATTGGTCGCGGAAGTTCCCGCAGGGATAGCACCTCCGGAAGCACCAGTGGCTGGTTCCGCTCTTGCCGTATCGGCGGTTAGCATGACTTCTGCGCAAAAAGAGCCGGCCTACACCCCTTCTTCCGAGATAGAAAGGGGGTCGGGGAGCGTTCCGGGTGATGACAGCATGGACTTCCTGACGCGCAGTACGGTGCGGCAGTTCTTTGAAGCGATGCGATCGTGCATCGACTTTATCCTTTCTGGGCGTCGTTCTTTTGACTTTGCCCAGAGATTTCTCGGGAATGTGGCCGAGAACATCGAGCTAGTCGGGGGCCTTCCTCTTGCTCAGGCATGTATGCGGGTGGTGGATCAGTTGGAGAGTGACCTGAAAGAGCTGAAGTCTTTAGACGAAGCTGACTCCCTCCACGAAACCCAAGTCATCCTGGATAGCCTCCTTTCTGCCCAAAGGCAAGAGCGACAGGAAGTGGAAGTATAAATTGCCGAAGAGGTCAGCAACCTTGAGCGTTCCCAGGCTGAATGCCAAAGGCTGATTGAAGACTCAGGGGATACTGAGCTTATCATGCAGAACACAGAGCTTGCTATTACCAACGCTCGGGCTGCCATCGCTAAGGCCAAAGCCATGCTAGCTGTCAATGAAGAGAAGCTCGTCGCCCTCCAGAAGAAGCTAGAGGAGCAGCAGGCTGCAAGGGCACGGGCTGAAGAGAGCCAATCCGTTCATCTCTCCAGGTTGGAGACTCTGCGAGCCCAGCTAGCTGAAAAACCCTGCTTATCTGAAGAGGAACTGCGGGTCCAAGCTATGATGGAGGCTGAGAAGGCACGTCAGCATGAGATGCATCGTCTCAGGGAGCACATCCGTTCCCTACCAGATCGAGATTTTTAGCCTTCTCCTCCTTTTTTTTGTAACGCTCAATCTTATTTGTATAAGAGAGCGTTTTTGTATCACTTTCATATTTTTGGATATAAATAAAAGTGACACCCTCCTTTTTACTTCTTTTGTCTCGAACTCTTTGCCTTTGGTTGGACATGTAGGAGCAAGGAAGTCTTTTGATCTTTATCAAAATTATAATCATAATCTTAATAAGTCAAAAGTATTGAGGAAAGATCTTGTTCCAAGAACTTTCATGACACTGTCAGAGGTGTAAGCTTAACTTGACAGAGGTGATTTTTGGTGGACCTGCCACTTTGTGGAAGAAAGTGACAGGTGGAGTTCGTACCCCCAGGAAAGATGAACTTTTATCAAGGATTTGTGCTTAACTTGATTTCAGATCAGCTGGGGATGTTGATGGAAACATTGTTTATTGGTGTAATGTTAACCAACAATGCCTCCAAAATGAATTCGATATTCTGTTGGGGAGAATATCAAATGAAACTAGACTCGCGGGGGAATCTAGGGAAGTCCTTACCGTTAGAGGTGTGATATTAACTTAACGGGTTGGAAATAGTCTTGTCAGAAGTGTAATGTTAACTTGACAAGGACATGAGTTAGAGGTGTGATATTAACTTAACTCATCGACATCTCAGTTTTATAAGGGAAAACTGAGGGTGTCACTGTCATAGGTGTGATGTTTAACTTAACAGTGAGGGTAATGCTAGAGGTGTAATGTTGAACTTGGCATTAGTCGTCTCGGCTTGAAGAAGTCGAGGAAAGGTCATAGCCATAGGTGTATTGTTGAACTTAGCAATGACTCGGATGCTAGAAGTGTAGTGTTAACTTGGCATCGTTCGTCTCGGCTTAAGGAAGTCGAGGAAAGGTCATAGCCATAGGTGTATTGTTGAACTTAGCAATGACTCGGATGCTAGAAGTGTAGTGTTAACTTGGCATCGTCCATTTCAGCTTCGATATGGAAGTCTGAAGAAAGGGTGACTGTCAGAGGTGTAATATTAACTTGACGGGCACCTGATATACTGCTTAGAGGTGTAATGTTAACTTAAACAGTAGTTTGTCAGAGGTGTGATATTAACTTGACAAGAATTGGCTCTTGATAGGAGCAATTTGAGGACCTGTCATTCTATTGATGAGAATTGACAAGTGGAATTTGAAATGCCAGAGGTATAGTGTTAACTTGGCAATTTGAAGTTTGCTGCTCTATGTAGAGGTAACAAGCGGGGCTTGTACTCGACAAGGAGTATTCATTACCAGAGGTATAGTGTTTAACGTAGTAATGTTTGCATTTTGTGGTCCTACCATTCTATGGATGAGAATTGGTAAGAGATTTTGGAGGAGAGAGTGGAATCAGGTCCACTTAGGATTTTTAGCAAACCCTCAGCTGTCAACGGATTTGAGGTGCCTTTACCAACTACCGTTTGAGTTGGGCTAGTCATGCTATTCCCCTCAGCATGATGAGTTGTCGAGGACTTATGTTGGGCTTAGATGCCAACATTTTCCTCTATCCTTAGCAGTCGAAGGCGTTGGATGTTTGATCAGAGGTGTGGTATTAACTTGATCGGCAGAAGAACACCATCTAGGGATAGTATTTCTTCAGGAATTTGCCATTGATTGGCATCATGAGTGTATCGCTATTAGAGGTTATGAGACGATACGATCCATTCGAGTAGACCGACTCTACTACAAATGGTCCTTCCCATTTGGGTTGGAATTTTCCCTTTGTCTTGTGCGTCATGACCATGGGTCTCCGGACGGCTAAGACAAGGTCGCCTTTCTTGAAAGTTCGCGTTTTGACTTTCTTGTTGAAGGCTCTGGTGATGCGAGCTTGATAAAGCTCGATCTGCTGCTGGGCCTGCAGACGCTTGTCGTCTAAGGCCTCCAGTTCTTGGAGTCGCTGTCGATGCTTCTCCTCTGTTGTCATCTCGGCGGTCAGGGCGACGCGTAGAGATGGAATTTGGATTTCCAGTGGGAGGACAGCTTCACATCCGTACACCAAGGAAAATGGCGTGGCTTTAGTTGGGGTTCGCACGGTCGTGCGATATGCCCATAAGCATTCACCCAACTTATCGTCCCAGTCTCGTTGACTTTTCGAGACGAATTTCTTGAGAAGCTTGCCAATAGTCTTATTGAAAGCTTCCGCGAGGCCGTTGGCGGGAGGATAATATGCCGTTGATGACACACTCTGGATTCTGAACTTAGCACAGAATCTCTGGAAAGCCTGGCTGATGAACTGGGGTCCATTGTCATGGACGATCCGCCGAGGCACACCGAAGCGATAGATAACGTGATGTTTCACGAACTTGATCACGTTAGACGATTTTACCTCCTTTAGAGGAACAGCTTCGGCCCACTTGGAGAAGTAATCGGTTATTGCTAGAATGAACCGATGTCCTTCGACGATGGTGGGCTGATGGGGCCAACCACGTCCATCCCCCACATTTCGAACGGCCAAGTAGAGGTCGTAGAGTGGAGATACCCTGGTGCTTGATGGATGAAATCGCCATGTATTTGACAGGCGTGACATCTCTTAGCGAGGGAGATGGCGTCGACAATCATCTTGGGCCAATAGTAACCCAATCTTTGGAGTCGGTTTGCCAGCTTCGGGCCAGGTTGATGAGCTCCACAAATACCATCGTGGGCTTCTTTCAACACTTCACGGGCTTCTTTTGATGAGAGGCACCGGAGCAGGATCCCGTCATGCGATCGACGGTACAGTGTTCGCGTGATCGCATTATAGTAAAATTTGGGGGCTTTCCTCGAATGGCGGCCGCCTCTTGGTGTCTTCAGGCAGGATGCCGTATAAGACATAATCAATATAGGGAAATCGCCAGTCTTTAAGCTCTGGAGCGGTTGACACTTCAAGTGTTTCTTTACCGCGACGATCTCCTGTTGACCCTGGGTAGTCTCCGGGGGAAATTTTTGGACAGTATAGGTCGTGGCTATAGACGAATACCTTCTCCATTGCTCCTGCTGGGAGAGCTAGGGAAGCTGCGAGAGATGCGAGGGCATCTGCATGCGCATTTTGGCTTCGCGGCACATGGTCGATGTAGAAGTTTGAAAACTTCTCCGCCATGTGGATTGTCGCGTCGTAGTAGGGTACTAGATCTTCATGTCTGACCTCATACTCTCCGCGAACTTGGCTGACGATGAGTTTGGAGTCACCGTACGCTTCGAGATTTTTAACGCCAATCTCATCGGCGAATTGCATCCCAATCAGGAGAGCGTTGTATTCCGCCACATTGTTGGAACAGGGTTCGGTTAACGAGATAGCCCGGGGATCACGTAGTTTTGTGGGGAGACGAGTACTACTCCTACCCCCGCTACTGTGTGTCCCTTTGGGCTTGCCCTTGATGCACCATCGAAGAAAAGTTGCCATACTTGTCCTTCGAATGTTGCCTGAGTCAGGCATACTTCGGCGACCTCATCTGGGAGATCCTCATAAAGTTTGGCTGCCCTCGGATCCGGGTGTTCAGCTAAGAAGTCCGCCACCGCTTGTCCTTAATGGCCTTCTGTGGCAGGAAGTGCATCTCATATTGGGAGAGCAATATAGCCCATTTCGCCAGCCGGCCATTCAATGACGAAGGCTTTGTCATGAGTAACCTCAGGGGGTTGACTTTTGATATGACATTTATGGTTTGGCCTACCAGATAGTGTCGCATTTTCTGAATAGCGAACACCAAGGCCAAACACTCCTTCTCGATCGGGTTGTACCGATGTTCGGCCCCGATCATTGTTCTACTGAGGTAGTAGATTGCTCGTTCTCGTCCTTGGTCATCATTCTGAGCTAGTAGAGCTCCCAAAGAATGATCCATCGATCGGACGTACACCAGGAAGGGCTTTCCGGATACCGGAGCTGCAAGGACTGGTGGTTGGGTGAGGTATCGTTTGATCTCCTCGAATGCTTGTTGGCAAGCATCGTCCCATATGAACGAAACGCCCTTCTTCATCAGCTTGGCGAAGGGTTGGCATCTTCCGGAGAGATTTGAAATAAATCTGCGGATGTACGCCAGTCGTCCCTGCAATCCTCTGAGCTCCCTGAGGCTTCTTGGAGGTTGCATTTCCTGAATGGCGCGAACCTTCTCCGGATCCAAATGAATTCCGGTAGAGGTTACAACAAACCCTAGGAATTTTCCGCTGGCTACCCCCAGGAATGATTTGGTGGGATTCATCTTCAATTGATGAGCCCGCATGATGTCAAAGACCGCTTTTAGGTCCGCTATGTGATCGCCTTTAGTGCGGCTTTTCACCGCGATGTCATCGACATAGCACTCCACCGTTTTGCGTATCTGCTGGTGGAAAATGGCATTCATAGCCCTTTGGTATGTTGCCCCTGCATTCTTTAGTCCGAAGGGCATGACGGTGTAGCAGTATACTCCTAGAGGTGTCCTGAAGGAGGTATGCTTTTCGTCGTCAGGGTACATCTTGATTTGATTGTAACCTGAGAATCCGTCCATAAAGGACATTCGCTCGAACCCGCATGTATTGTCAATCATGACATCTGTGATTGGCAACGGGAACTCGTCTTTGGGGCAGGCCCCGTTTAGATCGCGGAAGTCGATGCAGATCCGGATCTTCCCGTTCTTCTTAGCAACAGGGACAATGTTAGCTACCCAGTCGGGATGTTGTTCCTCCCTGATGAAGCCAGAGTCAATGAGCTTTTTGACTTCTGATTGAATGGCTTCCATTACTTCTGGACGAAACCGTCGCTGCTGTTGCTTGACGGGCTTTACATCCGGACTGATGTTGAGGCGGTGCATAGCCACTTGAGGATCGAGTCCAGGCATGTCCTCATAATTCCAGGCGAAGACGTCTATATACTCTTGTATAAGAGATATTAGATCCTTCTTCTCTGATGGTGACAGGCCGTCACTTATGAAGATGGGCTTAGGATTAGCATCATCTCCTAGGTTGATCTGAACAACCTTGTCTTCTGTGGGTGGCTCACGCTGTTCGAAGCGGATATCCCAGAGAGCATTCAGGTGTTTGATCCAGGGGTCTGTATCTGACTGGATCATTTCTTCGTCTTCGTCTTCCAGATGGTTTGTTGAAGCCATGTTTACTGAAAGCCCTTTGAAGATGTTGCCAATACTGACATCTGATTCCCACGATGACGTGTCTGAAGAGTGATCATGGCCTGATGGTTCCTCGGAATCAGGGGCTGACGGGATCGGAGTTGATATATAGCCCAACCCCCTGCGGGTCTGATGATAATAATCAGGTGCTTTCCCTTTTGGCACAAAAGATCGGAGCAACGATCTCCTTCCTTTGCCGAAGTTCAACCCGGGTCCGCTGGCTAGATCATACCCCATACGCTTCATCATCTTGAGCGCTTTTGGTTCATAGTGATTGAACTGCGGGGGCTCTTCTTCGCCTTCTGATTCATCATGGGGTGTTGGTTGAGACGAGCCTCGCCCAAAAAGTATTGGTCTTTGGCCTTTTCGTCTGACTGGAACCATGAATACAGATTCTGTGCATCACCATCATCCTGGTACGTCCCGAAGGATGATTTTATTGGTACATGTAATGATGTCAAAGCACCCATTGCCGACCATACATCCTCGTCTACGCCGGTACTGGTATCCGACGGTATTGAATCAGACTCACACACAGGAAAGTACGCGAAATCTAAATCTTCATTAATATACCAACCGCCTACATCGTCGGTGGTATCAACATCGAGCTTATTAGTGCTCTTTACAAGTGGTTCTAGCTCCCACATGCACTCTTCTTTTTCGGGCTCGATGTCAGCCTCGTTACCAGAGTCTGGCTCCTCTGGTTGCGGGGTTTCATTATTCTCCTCATATAAGAGGGAATCCGTGAAATAATTCTCAACCCCTTTGAACGGATGCCTTTCGGCAATCAACGTTCGGACCTGTCCGCTCTCGTCAATGTATTTCATGACTTGATGGAGAGTGGAGGGGACGATGGAATTTTGGTGAATCCATGGTCGTCCCAGCAACAGGTTGTAAGACGTGTCAGTAACACGTTACTTCTGATTTGAGGCTCCCGATCCGGCATTTGAGCTTGATCTTCCCCATCGGGCGGGAGCTGTTGGCATTAAACCCATAAATAGTCGTCTGGGTAGGGCTCAGACGATGGGTAGGAATGCCCAGAAATTGCATGACCCGGCGAGGTATGATGCTTAGTGCGGACCCAGGGTCTACCTGAATGCGATTCACCTCGGATGACCCGATATACCCCGTGAAGTATAGGGGTCGGTCATGCTTCCCTTTAACCTGCATGTCATCTTTTGTGAAAGAGATGCAGGGAGCATTTGGGGAGGTGTGGAGGCAATCCTCTACATCTTCCTCCCTCGGTATGTGGGTCAGAAAGGCCTCAGCGTTTGTCAGGGCTTCTTGTAGAGCTTCTCTGGTTGACTTTGATAGCCTCAGGAGCTCATACAAGGTAATGCGTGCTGGGATGTTGGCTAACTGAGCCAGCACATCGAAGCGGTAAGGTGTCGAAGGTGTCGAAGATCCTTCCGCTGCACTTCTTGAAAGAACCCGAGAAAACCGAGTTTCTTTCTGTTTCTCCACGGGTGGTTTTGTGGAGGGCTGAGCTGGCTCTACAGCTGGTTGAGGAGGGACCACCGCCTTTTCGCCGTACTGCTTCAAGTACGCCTGCCCTGAACGGGTGCCTGCTGTCGGTTGGTTGGGCTCTGCCGCCAGGACTATTGTTTCCTCTTCTGAGTCGGTCAGCGAAGGAACATCAGCGTCTGCTTCCCGGGAAGAAGCGCAGATCACGTGGCAAGATGATGCCTTCCCCTTGCCTTTGGACTTCCTGTTGGTCACAGTCGTCCATTGTTGCTCGTCGACGAGGTCAGGGTGGACCCACATGATTTCCCCTTGAGGTGTAGGGACGGGTACCAAGCCTTTCTCCTGCTGCTGATGAGGGTCTGTATTGACCACTCTCAATTCTCCTTTCGGGACAGATATCACTCCCACGGGCATCGGGGGTCGTGTCCCAAAGTGGAGCATCGACGTCATGTTGGCCGTCATCTTCTTCTGCTCTGGTCGGAGTTTTAATACCTCCGCGTCAATCAGGGCTTGAAGGACGTCCTTAAAGATGTAGCAGCTCCTGGTAGGGTGCCCGAGCATCCTATGGTACAGGCAGTAGTTGGGATTGTCGGTCTTGCCGACTTCTTCCGGGCGCCTGATTTCAGGGAGCTTCAGTCGATTGCTCTTGTTGAGTAGTTTGAAGAGCGAATCGACGTGTTCCTTCTTGAAGGAATACTGCTTGTTGGGGCGTGGCTGGCTGGAAGAGCCACCTGCTCTGCCTGGTTGCGGCTTGGTGGGAGATTTGGTTTCCGTCGCCAAGTTATCCTTCCGTTTGGTTTGGAGGGATGTGTCTGGCGCACGCCTCGTTGACCTTTCTGGCCTGGGCCTGCCTTCTTCCGCTTTGACGCGGGCGACAATCTCTTCAGCCTGTTCACCTTGCTGGACTAGTTGTTTCCAGGTGCGGCTTTCAGCTACTCCTATCTGAGCAAGGAGCGAGGTTTGGAGATTGTGGCGACATGTTTCCACCAGGGTGGCCTGGGTCATGCCGCTCGGACATCGGAGTGCCGTGTTCCGAAATCTTTCTACGAAAGACTTAACGGACTCTCCCTTTCGCTGCTTGGTAGCTAAAAGGGTAGGCATTGTAACCTCCGAATCATCTTCAAAGAAGCGTGTTAGAAACAGCTTCTCCAAGTCGCCCCAGTTCTTGATGGAACCTTCCGGGAGCTTCATAAACCATTCAAAGGCCAACCCTTTTAGGGTGCCAATGAACAGTCGCGCCAATATAGCGTCGTTATCTACCACATTCCCAGTTTGGGATTTGAAGTAGTAGATATGCTGGTTGGGTGATCCCTTCCCGTCAAATGCTTGGAGAGTTGGAGCCTTGAACTTAGGAGGGTACGGGACTAAGTCCCACTCGGCCGGATAGGGCCGGACCACTCCAGCTTCTTGGAGATCTTTACGACTGGCAAGGGCGTTGAGTCGTTGCTCCAGTAGGCTCATTCTTTGATCTTGAGCCTTCTCCGAGTCCGGGTTGCTTCCTGCATGCGCTGAAGGCTGGGACACATCTGGAGTAGATCGTCGTGTCCTTTCGGAAGGATCGGAGGGTGGACTTTCTCTCCTTCCCCTTCTTGCTCTTGGCCTTCTAGGAGGAGATCTCTCTCTCTCTTCGAGCAATTTCTCAAGCATGTGCTTGAGACCGTCAATGGTTCTCTGCTGAGAGGAGAGTATTTGCATTTGGTGCTTCTGCATCTGCACTAGATGCTTAGTTGTCTCCTCAGGAGCGTCTTCTTTATCCTCAGGAGCATCTGCCATGTAGGCAAAAACTCCCCTTTCACCGGAAGAGTTCGAATCTTGCGACTCTATCACTACGGAGTGAGAGTCGTCCATTCTAATGCCGCGGGATAAGGCATTATAGTCAATTGGGGGGATGGTCCCTGTCCTGGTACGGGTATGTCGATACACCCCTTCTGTCTCAGAGTTTGACCCCTCTGAATTGACCATTGGTTGTTTTCCCCTGCTTCTGCTTGTCATATATGCAGTAAGCTCCGGGTATTCGACATCAGGGAAGGTTCTCCTTCGGTGGGAGCGTCTTCTTTTGGCTGACGGAGGAATCAGGGTCAGCTGTCTAACCAAAGACGGCTGGTGCACGCCTGATTCGCAATGGCATCCAGAGAGCATCTGGATGAGTTGTTGACAGCAGCAAGAAGAAGTGGCCTGATTGGCACTTCTTTTCCTTGTCAAATAATCCCTCAAATCCGTGGGAGGGGGATTAAATAGACTGGCCTCACAACGTCGAAGACGGGGGGCAGTCGTGTGTTGCGCTGTCTGAACGCAGGTCTCAGAAACGCGGTGGTCACGCTGTTGCGTTCCGCGCGTCTGGCGTCTCTGTTGAGACGAGACGCGGTTCTCGCGTTGTTGTCTGCTGCGTTGGAGCAGAGAGACTTGAGGCGTTACGCGCGTCTGGCGTCTCTGTTGAGACGAGACGCGGTCCTCGCACTGTTGTCTGCTGCGTTGGAGTAGAGAAACTTGGGAGATAGTGGGCTGCTGGGCCCTACGCCTGGGGGCGCATGCGTCCTGCGTTTGATGAGACGCAGAAGCTTCGCTTTGGCGTTTGGCAAGTTGGTCTTCGGCAGACACAACTTGAGGAGTCTCGCGTTTGGGTCGCCAAACGCGGATCTCTCGCACTGGTCGGGGTGCGGGCAAGGCATTAGATTGAACGCCGCGTCCAACCCCAGTCAGAAAACCATCAGTTCCGACCGAGTGTTGACGCGCGCGTCTTCTCAGTCGACGCTCGGCATTCCGATTGCGTCGTGGAGGAGGAGAGAAGCCAACAACTTCCTGGTTTGAAGAACCAGGGATGTTCACCACGCGGGTCTCTTGAGAGACGTTGACGCGGGGTTTCTGCGCGACGCGGTTGGTCGCAGCAGTAGTTGTGCCGGGGACCACGCGGGCCTTCTGGGAGGCGTTGGCGCGTGGGTTCTGTGCGTCGCGGTTGATCGCAGCAGAGGCGTTGGATGTCACGCGGGCCTTCGGGGAGGCGTTGACGCGTAAGCCGGACGCAGCACAGTGGGTGACAGCAGCGTCCGATAGAGCCACAGATGGGCTTCGGGAGCTGTCCACTCGAGACCCTGCGGCAGACGCGGGTCTTTGGGCTCTTGGAGCCAGAAGAGAGAAACTCTTCGTACTTCGCCTGGTCGAACTCAACGACGAGTGATTCGACCATCTTCCCCTTACGGAGAACGTCATCCTGCACCACGATGTGCTCATCGGTCACGAATGTATTCCCCAGCGGAGTCGCCATCTCTTGTTCGGTACGGAAAGAGATTTGCCGTAAAATTTCCTTGAATCAGTTGAAAGATTACAACAAAACAATATTCCGACTACAAGGGAGGGAGGATGCTTGAATCTTCCCTTTGTTTAGTGCTGGGTTCTTCGCGTGGCGATGGAGAGTGAATCTTGTTCTCCGTTGACCAGATGACCGTCCTGGACCGTCGGGGGTCTTCTCTTCGGCCAGTAGGGGAGTAACTCAGCTCCGTCTACCAAACTCTCAAAGAGGAGGTAAGCGAAGAGCGGTTAGTACTCAGTAAGCCTGCTGAAGAGTCTTCTCTCTTGTTGGCGTCGTGCTTCTCTCAAAATCTCCGACCTTTGGATTTAATTTGCTCGCCCGACCCTTCTCTGATTCTGGATTCAAGAATGCCCGACCCCTCTCCCTTTTGATTCAATCAATCGACCCTTCCTTCATAGCCAACAGGGCTATTTATAGGGGTCTTAAGGGGTGATCGTGCCCCCTAAAAATGCGCCTGAATGAGGGGCCGTTACCCGCTATACGCGCGGTAACTGACCTCCACGATCTGGGGCGGTTGCAACTGAGACGCGGGCTTTGAACCGACGCGCCTTGATGCTGAGACGCGGGCTTCAGGCCGACGCGCCTTGATGCTGAGACGCGGGTTTTGAACCGAACGCGCCTTGAAGTTGAGACGCGGGCTTCGGGCCGACGCGCCTTGATGCTGAGACGCGGGCTTCAGGCCGACGCGCCTTGATGCTGAGACGCGGGTTTTGAACCGAACGCGCCTTGAAGTTGAGACGCGGGCTTCGGGCCGACGCGCCTTGATGTAGAGACGCGGGCTTTGAACCAAACGCGCCTTGAAGTTGAGACGCGGGCTTCGGGCCGACGCGCCTTGATGCTGAGACGCGGGCTTCAGTCCCTTGCGTCTAATGTTTAAGACTGCTGCTTTGATGGCTTGCCTGGTTAGTCATTTTTAGACAGCCTACATCCTCCTCATCTAAGCCCTTGCTCGGGCCCTTCGGAGCACCTCCATCTAAGCGGAGGATATTCTAGACGCGGGTGGCGGCGTTTCTCTCTAGGGCAGCTCTCTCGCACTCACGAGAAGCCTCCACCTCTTGTTTCATCGATCTAATTTGTAAGCGGTCCAACACCTAGAGAAGTTGCCCCTTGGCCGGCAATCAGGATTCATGCTATTGGCTACTCGCTCGGGAGTAATCATCGGGGATGAGGGCTCCTTATTGATCTGTTGGAGAACCATGTCTGGATTTGAGGGGTGGAGATAAGTGGGATCTGTGCTCCCATTAATGATCTTCTTGCCTTTGGAAATAGCAACTGAGGCGGTGGCCTGCGAGTTAGCCTTTTTCTGAGGATCCAATGTCGTTTGCGAGGTTTTTTATAGAGGGATTTTTGGGGTAGTGTTGGCAAAGAGGAGGGAACTCAGAGCATAATTCAATAGCTCTCAATGAAAGCACTAATGTGGTGAAATTTTTTCGCCACAAGATAGTTGGATAGTCTGATTGATCCTATCAAGAACACAGAAGAAATAGAACACCTATCAGGTATGGAGCACCTGTGTGGTGCCGGCCGAAGAACCTCGGGCGTGAGAATAAGTATCCTTATTTGAGTAAAAACAGAGAATACTTATGAACAATGATGTTTGGTAGTAATCAGAAGCTTTCCCCTTTCTCAATCGAGATAAAGTGTATTTATACCTATTGGGGTCATAATCGAGGGTGCAAAATTTTTGGATCTCCATAACAACATGACTTGCACGTTATTATTTCCTCAAATGCCTAGATCATGTGGCTTGATTGCAGGAAATACCATGCAGCGATATCCGCCACTATCTATAACAGCATGCATTGATATTAGGGCGTTGTTACGTTTGGGACGTGGGGATGATCTGGCAGCATGACTGAATCCGTGAATCACGGAGATCGTGTCACTCGGCCATAACTGGCACATGAGAGATATCTTCGTGGAGGTTCTTCGTCTCAGAAGTAGGCCCCCCGACTAACGAGACTGCCTTGCCAAAGTTGAGAATCCGTGGTGGATGGTCTCGGATCGGTGTGATCCGAGAAGGGATCTGATGATCGCAAATCCGTGCAAGTAGCTCGAGATGATGGTGGGCTCGGGGCAAGACCCGAGGCTTCCTCCTTGGGCCTATGCTGGGCCAACTGGCATGTCGAGCTCATTGATCGCTTTGTGACAATTCTGACACAGCGAGACACGTGGCGTGATCTTGATCAGCGTCAAAAATTGACCACAACACAATGTATGGAAAATATCTCTTGGTCGAACAGGGTCTTAGACATATCTACAATCAAACTCTCCTCTTTTCTGATAATTTACCAGCAAAAGAATGAACTTCCAGATGTTCTACTGCCAAATGATTATGAACACCAAAATCAACCAAAGAACTCACCCTTCTTCTAGGGATAATTGCTTGCCCTTCAGTAGGATAGGACAAGAGCACTTTTTGTACCGATCCTTCTCAATTGTTATTGATCGAATTTATTTTTGTCATGGATCTTTACCGAGGAGTGAATTCTGTATGTTCCACTGCACTCACAATTAAGAAACACCCTTCCGTTTTTTCAGGTTTTGGGGCATTGGATTTCTTAATAACAATCATAAATCGTAGTGATTTACCATCTTCTCGAGTCCAATGGATCAATGCCTCTCGATTTTGAAATATTTTGTACATGGTGAAGTTCATACCATAATCAATACTTAGCTCATTACTGATATTTCTACAACGGGTAGAAGGATGTTCTTGTATTAGGAAAAAAACTGTTAAAGTAGTTGCAACGTCTTTGTTCGACCAAAGTTTGCCGAACATTTGCTTAATGTTCGGAACATACTGACCGGACTTAAGTTTGGCAAACTATTTCCGAACAAGAGCAATATGTTCGGCGACCTATGATCCAACAGAACATAACTAATTGGTTCTGGTGAAAAAAAGGAAAAAAAGTTACATGTACTACAATCTCTCTGTTCGTACTTATACAACTGAACAAATGATTTATGTTCAGAATTTTTTTCCACACATTAGCAAAATGTTCGGCTATCGTTCGTCGAGCATAAGCATTTTGTTCAGCAAAGCAGAGCCGAACAAAAGACGAACCCAACTGATTAACGAAGACGATAGAGGAGTTAGAGAGTGACGCTCTCCAAGGGATGAATCTTCCATGGTTGATTCCTGCCTTGTCTCCTCTTCAGCTGATTGTTCCTTCCTTTTTCTTTCTTTGTTTGCTTCACCTCTCCCAGGTCTGCATTTTCTTGGTGACTTCCCATCCCCTTTTTAGGGCTGGTGGGAACCGCTGGTGATTTCTCTTGGTCGCCCACGTTGGTTCTATGAGACCGGCCACTAGATCCCGAGATGGGATCTCTAAGGACGTTGATGGAAGGTTGTCGGAGGGTGCTTCCAGAGATGAGGAGCCGTCGCCTGTCCATGCTCAGCAGAAGCTCGTTGGTGCTGCAGATGTGGTGCGGCAGCAGGTTAATGATGAAGTGCAGGTAGACGTTGCCGCTGCTTCTTCCTCTTCTGACTCTGAAGATGATGGGGGTGATGAGGGGAGAGTTGGGGATCGAAGGGTGTCGGTTTCCCACTTATTGCCGAAGACTGGCGGATCGGTGGCAGCCAAGGTGTTTGATGGAATTCCACAGTTGGACTCTGCTGCTATTGAGAAGAATCGGGGGTTTGTTTCTGCTGCAGTGGGGACACAAAAAGGGGCTGATAATGTTAAGAGAGCCCCGTGGGTTTAACTTGTTCAAAAAAACCGCAACTTAGGCAAGGGCATCAAATTGGACATGGTGGATTCCTTGGAGGATATGCTGCATATTAAGGATGAGGATGTCGATGATGTTGCAGAGATATGGGGATTTTGTTTAGTGGGCCTATTTTCAGGTCGATTCCCTGGTATGGATGCGGTCAGGACTATTCGGGAGGGGTGGAAGGTTGAATGTAAACACTGGATCCATCGTTCGGGATGGATAGTATTTAAATTTACATCGGAGAGGATAGACTTAGTGTCTTGAACGGGGGACCATACTTTATCTATGGGAGAAGCTTGATGCTGAAGAACATGCCAAGGTGCCTCAGATTTGGAGGTGAAGAGTTTGCTACAGTTCCGGTATGGGTTCAATTACCGGACCTTTCACTTGACTGTTGGAATGCGCGTGCTTTGAGCAAAATTGCATCCAGAATGGGAAACCCATCACTACCGATAAGATGACCTTAACTAAAGAGCGGCTTTCCTTTGCTAGGGTGATGGTGGAGGTGGATGCTTCAAAGGAACTCGTTTCATCGGTGGAAATTAAGCTTCCGACTGGTGATATTTATGACCAATTAGTGGTATTCGAGGTTACACCAAAATACTGTAAGAAATGCAAGGTGTTTGGCCATATTGATGGTGCTTGCAGCAAAGTATTGGAAGGGACAAAGCAATCTGCTTATGTGCCTAGGAGGATGGCCCGGCCAGGAGGGGTGGCTATGCACAAGAAGGGGGAGACTAGTGGGAATATGAGCGTTGCCACGGCGCCATTGGGCACGGCTGCGCCTGTGGGGGCTCAGTCGGTGAATCGGCATGTAGTGGTGATGCATGGTGATGTACTGACTGGGGGCAGTAACCTGGTAAGGATAATACTGACCCTATTCTGCTACCAGAAAATTCTGTTCTAGCAGCAGAAATTTCTGATGTGCCAGAACAGTCCGAGCTGCGACCGGTTGTCGCTAGATTGCAACGGCTACCTGATGCTGGATTGGGACATGCGAGGATCAGAGTTCGTAATAAAATGAAGCAGAAGATGGGTCCTGAACTTAGATCGGATGCTGCTGACAGTCTACTATCCGAGGATGAGAGGCATGGTTCGTTGCCTTCTTTTGAGGGATCTTCGGTCCAGATTCGGGAGCCGATCGCTGTAGGTGGCAGGGAGAAGGAGGCTGTGGTGGTGACACAGGGTCGTCGGGCGTTGTGAGGGAGAATCGTAAATTGACAACGAAGGGTCTCTCAGCTTCGCCTCAGTATCTAAAGGAAAAGCGAAGGGAAATCCCTTCAATCTTCCAAATGAGGCTGGCGTTTTGGAATATCAGGGGGTTCACCTACCCCTGAAACAAAAGGGTGTGGAGGCACTGGCAAGAAAGAAGAGATTAGTTTACTGGCAGTATTGGAGACTAAACTCTCTGAGTCTGGACTGGAAGTGTTCATGCGTAGGAGGTTTAAAGGATGGAAGCAGGTCAACAACTTTGCGTCTCATGGTGGAGGTAGAATCTTGATCCTATATGACCCATTGAAGATTCAGCTGGATACTATAGAGGTCCTCCCTCAAATTATTCACTGCAGGGTGGTATGCAAGGTATCATCCGTATCTTTCCTTGGTAGTTTTGTTTATGGGTTCCATTCCATTGTGACTAGGAGGAGCCTATGGGAGAACTTAATTCGTTGGGGGGGTACTCTGTCGGAGCCTTGGCTGCTGATGGGGGATTTCAACAATATCTTGAGACGGGAGGAGAGGTGTGTGGTGCGGAGGTATCACACTACCAAATTAAAGACTTTACTGAGTGTTGTGATGAATTGAGATTATCGGACTTACAGTTCACGGGATGCCACTTGACTTGGACCAATGGCACTGTCTGATCTAAGTTGGATAGAGTGATGGCCAACTCTCTCTGGCATCAGAGGGCCTTCTTCTGCCATGTGGAATTCTTACCTTCTGGTTGTCTATCTGACCATTCCCCTGGCGTAGTTTCTTTGCTTGAGCGGCCGCGCACTGTGAATAGGCCTTTTAGATTCTGGAATTTCTTGGCTAACCATGAGGATTTCAGGGAGATTGTCAGGTCTGTATGGGACATTGAGATTGTAGGTTCTCTTCAATTTCAATTTTGCCGCAAGCTTAAGCTCTTGAAGGCTCCGTTGAAACTTCTCAATGAGAGGAACTATGGGCATATCGCTTCTCGAGCTGAACGGGCTAGGATGCTCCTGAATCAGGCTCAGGTTCAAATCCAATCTCAATTTGATGATTCTGAACTACGGGAAAAGGTGGTGGAGTTGCGTAAGAGTGCATTGGCCTTATCTAAGGCGGAAATGGACTACTTTTACCAACTGGCTAAATGCACCTATGTTTCTAAATCTGATAATGCAAAAAGTTCTTTCACAGCATTGTGAAAAGAAACAAGGGCAGGGGTTATGTGGCGGCTATTTCCAAGGAGGATGGTTCAGTGACGGAGTCGACTGAGGAGGTAGCAGCGGAATTTCTTCGATACTTTGAGGGACTTCTGGGTACTAGGTCTCAGGTTGAACATGTTGACCCTCATGTGCTTCAGTGTGGGGAGATTATCTCCTCTCATCAAGCTTGTGATCTGCTGAAGGAGGTTACTTCGGAGGAGATTAAGGAGGCACTGTTCAGTATTGGGAATGACAAGGCGCCGGTCCGGATGGATATAGTGCACTCTTCTTCAAGAGGGCGTGGGATATTATTGGTATTCAATTGTGTGATGCCGTCAAGGAGTTCTTCTTTTCGAGATCTCTTCTGAAACAAATGAATCACACATTGATTGCTTTGGTGCCTAAATCTTCTCATGCTAATGCTGTGAGTGATTTTCGGCCTATAGCCTGTTGTAATGTGCTCTACAAGGTGATTTCCAAATTCTGGCTGCGAGGCTGCGACCTGTGCTCAGTGGGATTATTGATCCTTCGCAATCTGCTTTTGTGGAGGGCCGGAGTATGATTGAAAATATTCATTTGGTCCAAGAGCTATTGCGAAAGTATAACAGGAAGAGGGTATCCCCGAGGTGCCTGATTAAAGTGGATCTTCGAAAAGCTTATGACTCGGTCTCTTGGGAGTTCATTGCTGAGGTGATGAATGGTCTTAAGTTCCCGGACAGATTTATTAGATGGATTATGCAATGTGTAACTTCTCCATCTTATTCTATTGGCCTGAATGGTGGGATCTGGGGTTGTTCAATGGGAAGAAGGGATTGCGCCAGGGTGATCCTTTGTCTCCATTTCTTTTTCTTCTATGCATAGAATATCTGTCGAGGAGACTTAAGGTGAGTACAAACAGTTTGGAGTTCAACTTCCACCCTAGGTGTGGACAGCTTAGGTTGTCATACCTGGCATTTGCTGATGATCTCATGCTCCTGGCTAGAGGGGACTTCACTTCTGTCCGTATCATTATGGATAGCCTCAGGGAGTTTGGATTGAAATCGGGCTTGTGCGCTAACTTGATCAAGTCAAGCCTCTTTACGGCGGGTGTATATGGAGAGGAACTTGCTCAATTGAGGCAGTTGACTGGTATCCCTTGTTGGTGCTATGCCTTTCCGATATCTTGGTGTCCCGTTGGCGGCTCAGAGGCTTCAGTTGGCCCATTTTGCTCCTTTTATTGATAAAGTCACTATGTATATCAACTCTTGGATGGCTTCCTGCCTTTCTTTTGCGGGTAGAGCTGAGCTTATCAGATCAGTACCACAAGGAGTGGATTGCTTCTGGCTATCTATCTTTCCTGTTCTGAGTGCTATCATTGAGCGGGTAACTCGGTTGTGCAGGAATTTCTTGTGGCACAAGCGCCATCATCCGGTTTCTTGGAAATCCCTGTGCTTACCAAAATCGGAAGGTGGATTGGGTTCAGAGATCTAAAATCTTGAATGATTCGCTGCTAGCTAAATGCTTTTGGAACATTCACAAGAAAAAAGGATACTTTATGGGTGCGTTGGGTGCATCATATTTACCTTAAGGGGAATGTCTCTGCTTGGGAATGGAAGTGTACAAGGGACGACTCGCCTTTGCTCCAGAGGCTAGTTGCGATTCGTGATAAAATATGCCTTGTAGAAGGGTCCGTGGAGGCGGCAAAGAGGAGGTTATCCTCTTGGGCGGAAGGTGAGCGGATGTGCATATCGCTCGGGTATGAGTATTTTCGATATAAGGGTTCCAGGCTACCTTGGCCAAGCTCAGTTTGGAATTCGTATGTCACACCTAAGCATGCTTTCACTCTTTGGCTTGCAGCGAGGAAGAGGCTACCTACTAAAGATAGATTGTCCTTTCTTCATGTGGAGGAATCGTGCGCTCTCTGTGTCGGTAATAAGGATCAGCAGCGCATCTGTTCTTTCAATGTTCCTTCTCTTCTATGGTTTGGAGGTGCATTAGAGGCTGGCTGGGTATCTCTCGGGTGATGTCGACTATCTCTAGTGCTCTTAAGTGGATTAAGAAGGAGGCGAGAGGTTCAAGTGGCAAAGCAAAAGCTAAAAGATGGCCCTTGCTTGTACTGTTTATCATATTTGGAATGCCCGCAATAGGAGAATTTTTGAAGGTCAGACTCAGGAGGTGGTATCTACCGTCTTCAAGATCAAGTTGCACATCTATAGGACTTTATTCACTTTGGATCCAAATGCCTCTGTGGAGTTTTAAGGGGTTTGGGGTTTACTGATACACATGCATTGACAGTGTGCTGTTCTCTCAGAACTGTGCTGCCAGAACTTGGTGCAAAGTTCTGGAAATAACAGCATGTCTGGTTGGTTTCTGGATTGCCAGAACAGCAAGGGTTTTAGCAGTTTTTAGTCGACTAGTAGGAATTCCTAGTCGACTTGGGGCATGTCTAGTCGACTAAACTTTTTGGCCTAGTCGACTAACGTGGTAACAGAGAGTACTACTGCTACTTCCAGATCAACTTTTCAGTCGACTTGACTCTTGGGATTAGTCGACTTGGAGCAGGTCTAGTCGACTAATCTTTCTGACCTAGTCGACTATCACAGAAACAGAGAAGGACGCTACTTCCAGATCAACTTTTCAGTCGACTTGACTTTTGGGGTTAGTCGACTAAACATAATCTTAGTCGACTGATCTAATTGCAAGTCGACTAATAGGACTTTACAGAGAGTTGACACTTTTCTGGATTGTGATCTAGTCGACTAGCTTGCTGGATTAGTCGACTATCACTTCCTAACTGCCAACAGTTTAGCTGTTATTTTGTGGGGTTGTGGAGTGTAGGCTGTCCAAAAGTTACTGGAGGACAAGCCATTGAAAAGCAAAGTTTCAAGCTCTAGACGCGAGGGACTATCACCCGTGTCTCAGCATCAAGGCGCGTTGGCTCAACACCCGCGTCTCAGCATCAAGGCGCGTTGGCTCGACACCCGCGTCTCAGCATCAAGGCGCGTTGGCTCGACACCCGCGTCTCAGCATCAAGGCGCGTTGGCTCGACACCCGCGTCTCAGCATCAAGGCGCGTTGGCTCGACACCCGCGTCTCAGCATCAAGGCGCGTTGGCTCGACACCCGCGTCTCAGTTATAACCGCCTTGGTTAAGGGACCAATCACTGCCCACACGTAGGGAGATCAGCCCCCATCGTGGCATGTCTTTAGCAAGCACGTGGGTTAGTTACCGCCCATGTAGCGGGAAGTTGGCCCTCATTGTGGAGCGTTTTCAGGGGGCACGTTCACCCCTGGGACCTCTATAAATAGCCCCGTCGCTATGAAGAAGGGGTCGAATTTTTGGCGATCGGCAATCAGAAGGAATCGAAGAGCATCAGAAGAAATCGAAGGGCATCAATAGACATAGAGAGAGAGAGAGCTCGACTCTTCAAGCTAACTTGCTGCGTACAAGTTGCTCTTCGCCTACCTTCTCTTTTAGAGTTTTGATAGACGGGGCTGAGTTACTCCTTCTACCTGCCAAGGAGAAGATCCCTTGACGGTCCAGACGGTCATCTGGTCAACGGAGAACAAGATTCACTCTCCACCGCCACACGAAGAACCCAGCACTAAACAAAGGGGGGATTCAAGCCTCAACATCCTCCCTCCCTTGTAACCGAAAGATTAGTCTGTTGTAATTTTTCATCTGATTCAAGGAAATTTTACACCTCCCTCTCTCTTTCCGTGTCCAACAAGAGATGGCGACTCCGCTGGGGAATACGTTTGTCACTGACGAACAAGCAGTGGCGCAGGATGATCTCCTCCGTAGGGGGAAAATGGTCGAGACACTTGTTGTGGAGTTCGACCAGGCGAAATTCGAAGAGTTTCTCTCTTCTGGCTCCAAGAGTCTAAAGACCCGCGTCAACGCCTCTCAGAAGGCCAGCGTGGTCTCACGCGCGACTGCTACTGCGCGACCAACTGCGTCGCACAAAAGACCCGCGTCAGTGTCCCTCAGAGGACCCGCGTGGTTAAACCCCTGATGTTCAGCATCAGGATGTTGTCGGTTTCTCTCCTCCTCCGCGACGCAACCGAAATGCTGAGCGTCGACAGAGGAGACGCGCGCGTCAGCTTCAAGCTGGAACCATTGGTTGTCCGACTGAGGCTAAACGCGACATGCAATCTGGCGCTTTGCCCGCGGCACGTCCAATACGTGAAATCCGCGTTTGGCGGCCCAAGTGCGTAACTCCTCAAGTTGAGTCCTCTGAAGACCAGCTTACCAAACGCCAAAGCGAAGCTTCTGCGTCTCGTCAAACGCAAGAAACACGCGCTCACAGGCATGGGGCCCCAGCAGCCCACTCTCTCTCACCCGTCTCTGCCCGGACGCACCAGGCATCAACGCAAGACTCGCGTCTCATCTCAACAGAGACGCCAGGCGCGCATCAGACAGCCGCGACGCGAGAGCTGCGTCCCTGAAGTCTGCGTCCATTCTGCACAGCACATGGATGCCTCCCGTCTTCGACGTTGTGAGGCTAGTCTCTTTGATCCCTCTTCCATGGATTTGAGGGATTATTTAAACAAGAAAAGAAGTGCCCACCAGGTCACTTCATCTTGCTGCTGCCAACGGCTCATCTCCATGCTCTCGGAGTGCCGTTGCGGGTCGAGTGTGCACCAGCAGTCTTTAGTTAGACAGCTGACCTCGATTCCCCCGTCAGCCAAAAGAAGGCGCTCCCATAGAAGGAGAATCTTCTCTGACGTTGAATACCCGGAGCTTACTGCAAACATGACAAGCAGAAGCAAGGGAAAAGGACTTGCAGTCAGCTCAGATGAGTCTGACTCTGAACCGGAAGGGGTGTATCAACACACTCGTACCCGGACTGGGGCCATTCCCCCGGTTGACTATAATGCCTTAGCCCATGGCATTAAAGTGAACGATTCTCACTCCGCCGTAGTGGAATCAGGGGCTTCAAACTCCTCCGTTGAGAAGGAGACCTCTGCCTACATGACAGGCACTCCTGATGAGACAGCTAGACGTCTGGAACAGATCCAAAAGAGACAAATGGAGATGATTGTGTCTCAATAGGAATCTATCGATGCTATCAAGCTGGCGCTTGCACAGCTGCTCGAAGACAGGAGGAGATCTCCTCCTAGGAGGTCGAGGGACAGAGAGAGAAAGGGAGGAAGCTCATCTTCCGAGCCTTCTGAAGAGAAGCCTCGATCTACTTCTGGCTCGTCCAAACCCTCGTCAAAGGGCGACCGAGACCCAGGGAAGGCTCATGCTAAAAGGATGAGTCAATTAGAGGAACGCCTCAATGCCCTTGCTAGTCGCAAAGACCTCCAAGAAGCTGGAGTGGTCCAGCCCTATCCAGTTGAGTGGGATTTAGTCCCGTACCCTCCTAAGTTCAAGGCTCCAACCCTCCAAGCCTTTGATGGGAAGGGGTCCCCTAATCAGCACATCTACTACTTCAAATCCCAAACCGGGAATGTAGTAGATAATTACGCCATCCTGGTGCGACTGTTCATCGGCACCCTGAAAGGGTTGGCCTTTGAGTGGTTCATGAAACTCCCGGAAGGTTCTATCAAAAACTGTGGCGACTTGGAGAAGCTGTTCTTAACACGCTTCTTCGAAGATGACTCCGAGGTCACAATGCCCACCCTGTTAGCTACGAGACAGCGAAAGGGAGAGTCCGTCAAATCTTTCGTGGAAAGATTTCGGAACGTGGCACTCCAGTGTCCAAGCGGTATGACCCAGGCCACCCTGGTGGAAACATGCCGCCACAACCTCCAAACCTCACTCCTTGCTCAAATAAGAGTTGCTGAAAGCCACACCTGGAAACAATTAGTCCAACAAGGTGAACAGGCTGAGGAGATTGTTGCCTGCGTCAGGACAGAAGAAGGCAAGCCGCGGCCGGAGAGGTCAACTAGGCGAGCGCCAGACACCTCCCTCCAGACAAAGCGGAAGGATAATTTGGCGACGGAGACCAAATCTCCCACCAAACCTCAACCAGCCAAGGCGAGTGGCTCTTCAAGCCAACCCCGCGCCAACAAGCAGTATTCCTTCAAGAAGGAACATGTCGATTCGCTCTTCAAGCTACTCAACAAGAGCAACCGACTGAAGCTCCCTGAGGCCAGGCGCCCTCAGGAAGTCGGCAAGACCGACAACCCCAACTACTGCTTGTACCACAGGATGTTGGGACACCCTACCAGAAGCTGTTACATCTTCAAGGACATCCTTCAGGCTCTGATCGACGCGGAGGTGTTGAAACTCCGACCAGAACAGAAGGAGGTGACAGCCAACATGACGTCGGTTCTCCAGTTTGGAAAACAACCTCCAGCACCTGCAGAGGTGGTCCCAATCCCAAGAGGAGAACTAAGAGTGGTCAACACAGACCCTCACCAGCAGCAGGAGAAGGGCTTGGTACCCGTCCCTACGCCTCAAGGGGAAATCATGTGGGTCCACCCTGACCTAGTGGACAGCCAGCAATGGACTACTGTAACCAACAGGAAGTCCAAAGGCAAGGCAAAAGCTTCGTCCTGCCATGTGGTATGTGCTTCCTCCCGAGAAGCAGAGGATGATGTTCCTTCACTGACTGATTCAGAAGAGGAAACAATAGTCTTGGCCGCAGAGCCCAACCAACCAATGACGGGGACTCGTTCAGGACAGCCCTACTTGAAGCAGTACGGCGAAGTGGCGGCAAACCCTCCACAACCGGCTGCAGAGCCAACTAGGCCCTCCACGAAGCCACCAGTGGAGAAACAAAAAGAGACTCGATTCTCTCGAGCTCTTCAAAAGGGTATAGCGGAAGGATCCACAACGCCTTACCGCTTTGATGTCTTGGCTCAATTGGCCAACATCCCGGCGCGGATCACCCTGTATGAGCTTCTAAGACTATCAAAGTCGACCAGGGAGGCTCTACAAGAAGCTCTGGCAAATGCTGAGGTCTTTATGACCCAGGTGCCAAAGAAGGAAGATGTAGAGAATTGTCTCCACACCTCCCAGAATGCTCCCTGCATTACCTTCACGGCAGATGATATGCAGGTTAAAGGGAAGCGTGATCGACCCCTGTACTTCACAGGTTATATCGGATCATCTGAGGTGAACCGCATTCAGGTAGATCCAGGGTCCGCATTGAGCATCATGCCCCGCCGAGTCATGAAACACCTCGGCATCCCTACCCACCGTCTGAGCCCTACACAGACGACCATCTACGGTTCAATGCCAACGGCACCCGTCCGATGGGGAAGATCAAGCTCAAGTGCCAGATTGGGAGCCTCAAGTCGGAGGTGACGTGCTACGTCATCGATGCCGACACTTCCTACAATCTGCTGTTGGGACGACCATGGATCCACCGCAACTCCATCGTTCCCTCCACTCTTCACCAAGTCATGAAATACATTGACGCGAGTGGGAAGGTGCAAACGTTGGTTGCCGAAAGGTATCCGTTTAAGGGGGTCGAAAATTATTTTACGGACTCCCTCCTATATCAGGATCCGGTGGATGAAACCCCGCAACTGGAGGTGCCAGACTCTGGTAATGAGGCTGACACTGAGCCCGAGCAAGAAGAGTGCCTGTGGAAGTTGGAACCACTTGTAAAGAGCACTAATAAGCTCGATGTTGATATATCACCGACGATGCAGGCGGTTGGTATATTAATGAGAATTTAGACTTTGAGTATTTTTCTGCGTGTGCATCCGATTCAATACCGTCGGATACTAGTACCGACGTAGACGATGACATCTGGTCGGCAATGGATGCTTTGACATCATTGCATGTACCAGTAAAATCATCTTTCGGGACATACCAGGATAATGGTGATGCGCAGGAATCTATATTCATGGTTCCGACAAGACGAAAAGGCCAAAAACCAATCCTTTTTGGGCGAATGACGACTGAACCAACGCCCCGCGAAGAATCGAAAAGTGAGGAGGAATCCCCTCAGCTCAGTCATTATGAACCAAAAGCGCTCAAAATGATGAAATGCATGGGGTATGATCTAACCAACAGACCCGGGTTGAACTTCGGCAGAGGAAGGAGAACGCTACTTCGATCCTTTGTGCCAAAGGGAAGGCCCCCGATTATTATCATCGAACGCGCCGGGGGTTGGGCTATGTATCAACTCCGGTCCCATCAGCCTCCGATTCTCAAGAATCGTCAAGCAACGATCACTCTTCAGACACATCATCTTGGGAGTCAGATGTCAGTGTCGGCAACATCTTCAAGGAACTTTCAGTGAACATGGCTTCAACAAGCCACCTGGAGGATGAAGATGAAGAAATGATCCAATCTGATACAGATCCTTGGATCAAACATTTAAATGCTCTTTGGGATACCCGCTTTGAACAGCGTGAGCCACCCACAGAAGACAAGGTTGTTCAGATCAACCTAGGAGATGAGGCTAACCCTAAGCCCATCATAAGTGACGGCCTGTCACCTTCAGAGAAGAAAGATCTAATATCTCTTGTACAAGAGTATATAGACGTCTTCGCCTGGAATTATGAGGACATGCCAGGACTTGATCCTCAAGTGGCCATGCACCGCCTCAACATCAATCCGGACGTAAAGCCTGTCAAACAACAACAGCGACGGTTTCGCCCAGAAATAATGGAGGCAATTCAATCAGAAGTCAGAAAACTCATTGATTCTGGCTTCATCAGGGAAGAACAACATCCCGACTAGGTAGCCAACATCGTCCCCGTCGCCAAGAAGAACGGGAAGATCCGGATCTGCATCGACTTCCGTGATCTAAACGAGGCTTGTCCCAAAGACGAATTCCCATTGCCGATCACAGATGTCATGATTGACAATACTTGTGGATTCGAATGAATGTCCTTTATGGACGGATTCTCAGGATACAATCAAATCAAAATGTATCCTGATGACGAAAAGCATACCTCCTTCAGAACACCTCTAGGGGTATATGCTACGACTCATGCCCTTCGGACTGAAGAATGCGGGGGCAACCTACCAAAGGGCCATGAATGCCATTTTCCATCAGCAAATGCGCAAAACGGTGGAATGTTATGTCGATGACATTGCGGTGAAAAGTCGCATTAAAGGAGATCACATAGCTGATCTGAAGGTGGTCTTCGACATCATGCGGGCTCATCAATTGAAGATGAACCCCACCAAGTCCTTCCTGGGGGTAGCCAGTGGCAAATTCCTAGGATTTGTTGTGACTTTCATAGGAATCCATTTGGATCCGGAGAAAGTCCGCGCTATCCAAGAGATGCAACCCCCGAGAAACCTCAAGGAACTTAGGGGTTTACAGGGTCGATTGGCGTACATCCGCAGGTTCATCTCAAACCTCTCCGGAAGATGCCAGCCCTTCGCTAAGTTGATGAAGAAGGGTGTCTCGTTCATTTGGGACGATGCTTGCCAACAAGCGTTTGAGAAAATCAAACAATACCTCACCCAACCACCAGTCCTTGCAGCCCCGGTGTCCGGAAAGCCTTTCCTGGTGTACGTCCGGGCAATGGACCATTCTTTGGGAGCTCTACTAGCTCAGAATGATGAAGAAGGACGAGAACAGGCAATCTACTATCTGAGTAGAACAATGATCGGAGCCGAACATCAGTACAACCCGATCGAGAAGGAATGTTTGGCACTAGTGTTCGCCATTTAGAAAATGCGACACTATCTGGTAGGCCAGACTATAAATGTCATATCAAAAGTCAATCCCCTGAGGTTACTTATGACAAAGCCTTCTTCACTAAATGGCCGGCTGGCAAAATGGGCCATGTTGCTATCCCAGTATGATATGCACTTTCTGCCGCAGAAAGCCATTAAGGGACAAGCGGTGGCAGACTTCCTAGCTGAACACCCAGATCCGAGGCAGCCAAAGTCTACGAGAATCTCCCAGACAAAGTGGCCGAAGTCTACCTGACTCAGACATCGTTCGAAAGTCAAGTGTGGCAACTTTTCTTCGACGGTGCATCAAGGACAAGCCCCAAGGGACACGTAGTGGCGGGGGTAGGAGTAGTACTTGTCTCCCCACAAAATTATGTGATCCCCTGAGCTGTCTCGCTAACGGAGCCTTGTTCCAACAATGTGGCGGAATACAATGCTCTATTGATCGGGATGCAGCTCGCCGATGAGATTGGCGTTAAAAATCTCGAGGCATACGGTGACTCTAAACTCATCGTCAGCCAAATTCGCGGGGAGTACGAAGTCAGACATGAAGACTTAGTACCCTATTACAACGCAACTATCCGCATGGCCGAGGGGTTTGCTAACTTCTACATCGACCATGTACCGCGCAGGCAAATGCGCACGCCGATGCACTCGCATCCCTTGCAGCCTCCTTAGCTCTTCCAGCTGGAGCAATGGAGAAAATATTCGTCTACAGCCACGACTTGCATTGCCCAAAAAATACTATTGAGGACTATCAGGAGTCAAAGGGAGATTGTCGAGGCAAAAAAGTGCTGGAATTGTCGACCGATCCAGAGCTTAAAGACTGGCGATTCCCCTACATCGACTATGTCTTGTATGGCATCCTGCCTGAGGACGCCAAAGAGGCGGCTGCCATTCGAAGGAAAGCCCCTAAGTTTTACTATAATGCGATTACACGAACAATGTATCGTCGGTCGCATGACGGGATCTTACTCCGGTGCCTCTCACCAAAAGAGGCCCAGGAGGTATTGAAGAGGCCCACGACGGTACGTGCGGAGCCCATCAACCTGGCCCAAAACTGGCACATCGACTCCAAAGGTTGGGTTACTATTGGCCCAAGATGGTTGCCGACGCCGTCGCCTATGCCAAAAGATGTCACGCTTGCCAAATACATGGAGATTTTATCCATCAAGCACCAGGGTACCTCCACTCTACGACCTCTACATGGCCATTTAAAATGTGGGGGATGGATGTGGTTGGTCCTATCAGCCCACCATCATCAAAGGGACATCGGTTCATTCTAGCAATAACCGATTACTTCTCCAAATGGGCCGAAGCCATTCCTTTGAAGGAGGTGAAGTCGTCCAACGTGATCAAGTTCGTAAAACATCACGTTATTTACCGTTTCGGTGTACCTCGGCGGATTGTCCATGACAATGGACCCCAGTTCATCAGCCAGGCGTTCCAGAGATTCTGCGCTAAATTCAGAATCCAGAGTGTGTCCTCAACGGCATACTATCCTGCCGCTAATGGCCTCGCAGAAGCTTTCAACAAGACTATTGGCAAGCTTCTCAAAAAGTTCGTCTCGAAAAGTCAACGCGACTGGGACGACAAGCTAGGCGAATGCTTATGGGCCTATCGCACAACAGTGCGAACCCCGACAAAGGCCACGCCGTTTTTCTTGGTATACGGATGTGAAGCCGTGCTTCCCCTAGAAATCCAAATTCCATCTCTACGCGTCGCCTTGACAGCGGAGATGACGACAGAGGAGAAGCATCGACAGCGACTCCAGGAACTGGAGGCCTTAGACGATAAGCGTCTGCAAGCCCAACAGCAAATCGAGCTCTACCAAGCTCGAATTACCAGAGCCTTCAACAAGAAAGTTAAAGTGCGAACTTTCAAGAAAGGCGATCTTGTCTTAGCCGTCAGAAGACCCATGGTAATGATGCACAAGACAAAGGAAAATTCCAACCCAAATAGGAAGGACCATTTGTAGTAAAGTCAGTCTACTCAAATGGGTCATATCGCCTCATAACCTCGAATGGCGATACACTTATGATGCCAATCAATGGCAGATTCCTGAAGAAATACTATCCTTAGATGGTATTCTTCTGCTGATCAAGTTAATAGTACACCTCTGATCAAAGCAAGAAGAATTTCTTCATTAACATCCGACGCCTCCAACGGCTAAGGATAGAGGAAAATGTTGGCTTTTAAGCCCAACATAAGTCTTCGACAACTCATCATGCTGAGGGGAATAGCATGGCTAGCCCAACTCAAACGGTAGTTGGTAAAGGCACCTCAAATCCGTTGATAGCTGGGGGTTTGCTAAAAATCCTAAGTGGACTTGATTCCACTCTTTCCTCCAAAATCCCTTACCAATTCTCATCCACAGAATGGTAGGACCACAAAAACAATCGTTGTCAAGTTAACACATACCTCTGGTAATGAGATACCCCTTGTAGAGTACAAATCTTGCTTGTCAACTCTACATTTTGCCAAGTTAACACTACACCTCTGGCACTTCAAATCTCACTTGTCAATTCTCATCCATAGAATGACAGGTCCTCAAACTGTTTTCGGCTCAAGCCAATTCTTGTCAAGTTAATATCACACCTCTGACAAAACTACTGTTTAAGTTAACATTATACCTCTAAGCAGTACTTCAAGTTTCTGCCAGGTTTATATTACACCTCTGACAGTCACTTTTCTTCAGTCTTCCACATCGAAGCTGAAATGAATGATGCCAAGTTAACACTACACCTCTAGCATCTGAGTCATCGCTAAGTTCAACAATACACCTATGGCCATGACCTTTCCTCGACTCCCTTGTCCAAGCCGAGATGACCAATGCTAAGTTCAACATTACACCTCTAGCATTACCTAACTGTTAAGTTAAACATCACACCTATGGCAGTGACATTCTCAGTTTTTCCTAAACAAAACTGAAATACTTCTGAGTTAAGGTAATATCACACCTCTGACTCGCATCCTTGTCAAGTTAACATTACACTTCCGACAAGACCACTTTCAACCCGTCAAGTTAATATCACACCTCTGATGGTAACAAACCTTCCTAGACTCTCCACGAGTCTAATCTCACTTGTTATCCTCTTCAATAGAATAACAGGTCCACCTAAAAACATTGTTAGGTTAATATTACACCAATTAACAGTGTTTTCATCAAATCCCCAGCTGAACTCGATTAAGTTAATTCTAAACCTCTGATCAAAGTTCACCCTCCCTGGGGGTACCAATTATACTTGTCACTTTCTCTTACAAAGTGGCAGGTTCATCAAAAATTTCATCCCTGTCAAGTTAACATCACACCTCTCTGACAGTATTGTGAGAGTTCCTGAAATAGGATCTTTTCTTACAAAATTTGACTTATTAAAGTTACCATCATAATTTTAACAAAGTCAAAGATTCTTTGCTTCTACGAGTCTAAGACAAAAAGTTCAAGACAATGAAAGAGGCAAAAAGAAAGTGTCACTTTTATTTATTTCCAAACATATGAAAGTGATACAAAACGCTCTCTTATACAATAAGATGGAGTGTTACAGTAAAAACGCTCTCTTATACAATAAGATTGAGTGTTACAATTAAGGAGTACAAAGAAGTCCCTCTCTCTCTCTCTTAGAGGTTGCACTCACTCCTTATAAGCCGCGTCTGATTCCAAGTGCGCGATGTTTTGTGGCTACAATAGAAGCTGGTTACACCACGATGCATGATGTAAACATCGAAAGCGCCCTAGCTGACTAAGCTAAGGGCAATGGTGTTCTTAAGGTCTGGTGGCAACAGAAAGTCCTGCAACCCTTCGTTCAGGAGCGTCTCTTTCCCTAGCAGGCCATCCAACGGACATAGACTGTCCTTGATGTTACTTCTGGAGTGGGAGAGGAAGAGGATCTTGTCCGCCACCACAACCGCCGGAACCCTCATCGCCGTCATGCATAGCCTGACCATCTCTTGCCAGCAGGCATGAATGGCGAAGTAGATCTGAAGAGACCTTGGCGAGGGTTGGGTCCTCGTCAGAGACGTAATATACTCTCTTATAGGTGACGAGGACCATAATATACTCTCTTATAGGTGAACATCGAACAAGTTCGCCGGCCAAAGCATCCTTCCAGAGGCCCAGCAAACCAGCAAGTCTACCTGCAAAGAACGAACAAAGGAATCAGAACAATCTGCAACTTAGTATGTTTCAACAGAGAAAAACTAAGTCGCAAATGCAGACTGCAGACGCGGGAATGATCCACGCAGTCAGCCAAGCAGACGCGGGAATGACCCACGCAGTGAGCCAAACTGCTCCGTCAGCAGAGACAAACGCGAATCAAAACGCGGTCTCATTCTGCGCCCAAGTCGAAAGCACAGACGCCGAAAAGGCACAGACGCCGAAAGTTGCCATCTCCTTGTTGAGTGAACCAGAGTTGCAAGGCTCGGGTCTGAAACCTTTTTGGAATTCGTCCAAAGCAGTGGCTATAAAACGCGCTAAGGCAGTAGCCATAAAACGCGCCAAGACAGTGGCTTTGAAACGCAAGCTTTGTGAACAAAGCCAGCGCCAAGTGCCAAAGACCCCTGCACTCGCGTCCAGAGAAGTTCAAGTCTGTGGCGCAAATTCCAGAAGGAATGCACCAACACAGACTTCGTGAGGGGGTCCAGATAATGATGATGCCAAGGTACAGGCCGTGGTAGATTAAATATCATGGCTAATCGGGACGGCGTACCAACAGAGGCTTCTACCAAGAGTCGGGCTCTCTGCATCCAACGCGGACGTGCAAGATGATCAGAGAGACACTCTGCCCCGAAGAGACCAAACAGGAGCATACAAGCCCTGGGTCATCTTCATCCACAGAGCCATCCTCATCCATGGAGACAATACTCTGAAGAGGATGAAGGTTCTCAGAGCGCTCGCTCTCAAAAAGAAAACAGTCCAAAGATTGGATTGAAGGGAGAGGGTGCGCCATATTTATAGGCAGCCCCCGATAACTGCAATTAATGATCTCTCAATCTGAACCGCCAGCCTTTATGACCGCACGATTGTCAAGGTCCAATAAGGGACTGACGCGTGTAACGCCGCTTCGAAAACCGTCGCAGGCGCCAATCTCCAACCACCCGCATCGGTTTCTCATTAAAGGGAATTAACGCTCAAGACCAATAAGAAGCCGACGCGTGGATAACCGCTTCGGGAAACAGCGAAAATCTGCATTCCCGATCATCAATAGAGATTTGAAGATCACATCAAATCTTTATGACAGGCTGTATGTAACGCCTGGGAGGTTACACCAAGACGCAGACTGAAGAACCGTATCCAAAATTCGCGTCCCCTCCCCAGATTGGATGACGATCACCCGCGTCCTCCTAGAGGAATGTCCGCGTGATGCAAAGTCGCGTCCCCTCAGCAAACGGGGTCCTTTTTAAAGGAGAAAACACTTAGTCCATTTTGGGATTAATGGAAAATGCACAAGGCTGCGTCCCTCGCGTCTGCTTGATCCGTGTCTTTCCTAGCGAAGCAGATCCGCGTCTCTCCCTACAGACGGATGCCGCGTCTTCTGAACTCATGGCCGCGTCTCCCTATGGATCGACGCTGCGTTTCGCCCAAAGAACTTGGTTCTGCCCAAGTTCTTCTGAACTGATACCCGCGTCTCCCCTGTGAACAGAGGCCGCGAGTCGATGTTGCGTTTCATTGAAAGAACTTAGTCTTACCTAAGTTCAGTATTCACAGCCAGTGATCAAGAAGTTGGATTCATCCACAGCTAAGCAAAGAAGATGGAACAAAAAAATGTCCTTTTTATATCAAAAGTGGATACAAACACTCTGATAAATAGAGTGTCCTTTTCTTTGGAGGGAAAAAAAAAAAGAAAAGAAGCTAAATGTCCTGGTTCGCCAAGGAACGGATTTGCTCCCTGAGATGATGCATCTTGATCTGACGTGCCTTCTCAGCCTCCATCATGGCTTGGACCCGCAGCTCCTCTTCAGATAGGAAGGGTTTTGCAGCCAGCTGCGCTCGCAGAGATTCCACCCTGGAAGAATGTAGAGACAGACTCTCTTCAGCTCGTGCCTTAGCCGCCTGTTGCTCCGCAAGCTCCTCTTTGATGGTAACAAGCTTCTTCTCATTGATCGCAAGCACAGCTTCTGCCCTGGCAATGGTCCCCGAGCCTTGGCAATGGTGTCCCGAGCACTGATGATGACGTGCTCCGTGCTCTGCATGACAATCTCGGATTCCCTTAAATCGTCAGTTAGTTTCTGACATTCAGCCTGGGAATATTCGAGGCTGCGGATCTCTGCATCTATTTGTGCCTCTGCTCCTGTCGCTCTTGTTCTTGAGCAGCTAAGAGCCGGGTTAGGGTGGCCTGGGCCTCACTAGAAGAGCTGGCATTTTCCAAAGACTTCAGCTCGTGCAGGTCGTCTCCCAGTTGCTCCACCACCCGCAGACACGCCTGGGCAAGTGAGGGGCCTCCGGTTAATTCGACGTTCTCGGCCAGATTTCTGAGAAGCGTCCGGGCAAATTGAAGGAGCTGCTTCCACGTAAGATGAGATCAATACATGATCCCATCGAAGCAAAGAATTGTTGCACCATCTGGCGTGCCAGTTCCCCCATATCGTCACCACCTGGGAAGCTTCCCGACCCCTTTTCTGTCACGGGATAAGGCGGATCTTCTCGCACAAGAGTTGTGCTGACCACCGATACGGCTAGAGCAGAAGTAGCCTCGGGCGTTTCCAGAGGTGCTATCTTTGCAGGAACCTCCTCCTCAGAAACTTCAGCCGAGACCTGAGCCGTGTGGCCTTCTGGAGGGATATCAATCATTGGACTCTCCACCTGAGCCCCCTTAGTTCTCTCTGCAAATGACCACAACATTAGCCACAAAGGTGAAAAGCGAAACATTCAAAATATCAGAACTTCCTTACCACCTGGGAGGTCCAGAGATAGCGAACCCTTGGGTGAATCCTGCAGAGTGAGAGCCTCCCCAGCCTCAGTGGGTACCTCCTTTTCCGGCAAAGCGGAGGGCTCCCTAGTTTCCGCAATCGCCCCTTCCGAAGTTGTCTCGCCAACCGAAGCCTCAACTCCTTCGAGCTGGGTCACCTCTTTTACCATCTCCTCGATATGCGAGGAGGTTGTAGTCTCGGCATCCTCAGCCAACCCTGCAGCGTAAAAGAAGAATGTTAAGACACCTTCTTCAAAACCAAAGAGGAAATCGGGTGAAAGTACCTGCAATTGGAGCAACTGTCGCCAACGGTGATGGCGCCGTCAACGGTTCCCCCCCCGTACATTTCTTCCTCCGAGATATGGGAGAACTTGCTCAGATCAGGAAGAGTGGGTTCATCACCGTAGTCGACCTTGTCTTCAAACTCGCTTTCCCCCTGAGTACGAGGAAGAAGACAGCTCAACGCGAGGAAGCTCTGCAACCGGAGCCTTGCCTCCAATTACCCCAGTGGTAGGACTGGGATCAATTGCCCGAGGACTGGAGATGAAGACACAAGGAGACCCCGACTGCTGTGCCTCATCTCTTCTTTCATGAGTAGAAGAAGGCTCGGGATGAGCTAAAATCCCCAGAATATCGACATCTCCTTCGCTCATGATGTCGACCTCTAGCTGCTCATCCTCGTCAGTGGCGGTGGATCGATCAACAGCTCCCCTTCCTCCGCAGACCCGTGGCTTCTGCTAAGCGACCTGGGAACACGGGCTAGAGGAGTTTCTTCTTCAGCTATATCCTCCTCCCTCAGTTCCCTGACACCAGAAGGGATGGCCGCTGGTAGAAAAACTGCTGGCGCCAAGTCTCTCCGCACCTTCTTACGGGCAGGCCCAGCAGTAGAAGTAGAGCCCTGACGACGCTTGCTCACCGCCTGTCGAGACTTAGTTGCTTGCGGCTCTGCCCTTGTTGCTCGCGGCTCCGCCTTAGTCGCTTGCGGCTCCGCCCTTGGTGGTCGTGGCTCCGTGGCTCGTGGCTCCCTTCTCGTTCTTCTCCCGACCTCCTTCTGGGCCTTCAGATACTGTTCTACGAGTTTCGACGGTTTACCGGACTCTGTCCTTGCCTCGAGACTTGCATTGATGCTCTCGATGCATGAAGACGCCGGAAAAAAGTCTGGTGTCTGGATGGCTTGGGAGTACCAAGTGCAGAAGCTGAGGCTCATATGGCACTTGGGCCCCTCGAGAGGTAGACGTAAAGTTGCTCCCGTCCCTCCAGCCACACTGTAGTACCAGGCCCGAGCACCCTCGAACAGGTTCCCTTCGAAGGCAGTCGAGCATTGGGGTTCCCGACATAGAGCTGATCATAGCCGAACTGTCGAGCGAAGCGATTCGGCATGTACGGCTCAATGGTGCATGACGTCCCTTGCCGAAAAGCACATATCCTGGCCGAATATTGAGCAACCACTAGAAGGCTCCCGTGGATAACCTCGTGAAATCATCTGGGCCCGCAGAATCAATAAGTAGATCCCGAAAGATGCACCAGGGATCTGGGGGAGGCAACGATTGAGCTGGTAGTTCGCAGGGTCTGAAAGGCACTTCCGGACGTAATATATATAAGGATCACGCCAGTTCGAACCCTCCAACCGCTGTACAAAGGGACAGAACTCTCCCTCCAACGCACCGCCGTCATCAAGGAAGGGCAATGCATCACGTACCAAGCCATGAGGTACGTGTAAGGCAGCTCGACCCGAGGGTTGGGACGCTTCACCGTCGGATTCCCCTCTGAGTCAACATACAGCTTTCCCTCGGAGTCTGCAGTTTTCGGTGGCTCGCAGAAATTCTTAGCTAGCGCCCGCAGCCCGCTCTGAATACCAGCCGCCACGGCCGGGAGAAGGGCTATGGGGTTGCCATGAGCCAGGAGCACCGCCGGGTACACCACGTCGCAACAATAACTTCATTTGGCAGCGTGGGCACCACACAACGCTTCAGCCACAGCATCAGAAAGCCCGCCAACAGCGCCCGATCGGAGATAGGGGTCCGGGCTTTATGGTGAAAGCTTTCAAAAACTAAGTCAGGGTCGAAACCGTCCTCGTTCGACTCCGTGGTGTAGAAACTGTCAGAAGCCTGGTCGATCCTGTCTTCAATCTCCCTATCGGAGCTGGGAGCCAATCGGGTTATCAGATGGTCTTTGGTGTTGACGTTGTTGAACAAGTAACTGGCCCAAGACAGTTGCTTGACTCCCTGCGACCGCCACTTTGGTTATCTGGCCGCAAATGTGGAAGTGACATAGCACTTCCCAGTAGGTCTCATATATTAGGGGATACTCCTCCTTCAAAAGGTGAAGCTCCACAGTGGTCGGGACATATTCCTCATAGGGAATGTCCCCTGTTGTCAATCCTGAGACTTCATGCAGCTCGTGCAGAGCGAGGCCCATCTCCCCGACCGAGTGAAGAACTCCCCGTCAAAGAATTATATCGCTCTAGAACCCCGAAGAAGTTCTGAGAGCTTTGAGGGATCCCCACTGCACGGCCCTGACTGCCGAGTACAGTCCCACACGCTTTAGCAGATCCCCGAGCTCGGTAAGGACAAAGCCGACCATCCTGCCCCACCAATAGTTCTCCGTGGAATGGACCCACCCGGGCGCACGGAACCCAACCGGATAATCACCCTCCGCTTCCATGAATGCGTTGAGAA